>WAAE01023631.1:0-36564 GCA_013400495.1 Nicator chloris | reverse complement strand
GGCCCGGGCCGGGGCGGGGGGCGGCCCTGCTCCGGCGCCTCCCTCGGGCCGGGCACGGCGTGAGCCCCGGGCGCTCCTCTCCTTTCTTTCTCTGCCGGTGGTGATTTTTTCCCCCCCCTTCCCCTCCCAGCGCGTGTTGCATTGCAGCAGCAGCTGGGCTTTTCCCTCGGTAATCAATAAAGAGGCGCCGGGGGGGAAGGAGGGAGGGGGGATCCCCCTCTCGGCAGCCGGGAAAGTGTCGCGTTTGGAGGCTTGGGATGTAAACACAGAGGTGGCCGCGGCTGGGGGCGGCAGGGAGGGAGGTGGGTGCCTGCCGCCTTCCCGCCGGGAACTCCCGCTCCCCGCCGGCTCATTCATTTGAAGGCGATTTTCTGCCTCCCCGGCCCGTCCCCCCCTTCCCCCCGCCATCGTCCCCACAGCTCGCTTTTAGCGCCTGTTCTGTTTCCATAATCTCCTCTCTGGATTGGTGCAGGACCCGGTGAGAAATGCGGCTCGGTGGCCGAGCGCTGGTCTGGCTGCCTGGGGACGCCGTGCTCCCTGGAGGCCTGCCCCTCACTCAGACAGCTGGGGAAACGAGTTACTCATGCCTTCCTTTTTTTTTTTTTTTTTTTTTTTTTTTTTTCGCCTGGAAGTTATTGTCTGCCTTACAGTTGGATGTGAACCTTCTTTGTCTTAAAGACACGACTGTAAGTCGTGAGGTCCTTTCGAGTAGAGGTCCGGCAAGATTTGCGTGATCAAAGTCGGCACATTCCTTTGCTGCATAAAACTGATGAGCCATTAGAATTCCCTGTAAATTAAAGGAAAATCCTAAAAAAATTTTTTGTACTATGACGGTTCCCTATTTTAGTGCACCTTCAATGGAAAAGGTAGTATTGCAGCGGGAAGCATGGGAACAATCTCCCTGCTGTTTTGTTTAGAATTGTGTTCCTGTATTTCCCTCTAGTTTTCTTTGTTAACTGTAGATATTTATGCCCTACGTTATTTTAAGCTTTGTTTTGTCTTGTGATAATTTATTTTCAGTTATTCATGTTGCTCATGTAGAAGTCAGATACCCTGCAAATGAAAAGTTATAGCTTGGAAAACCTACAGTTTGTATCCAGATCCTTTAAGCAGAGGTGTTCTTTTTAATTATCTTGACAGCCTTTAGCACAATGAATGCTGCTAATCGAGCAAGACTTGGCGTGTAAGTACCTTGGGAAGCCCCGAATAAGTTTGGGTTTCCTGCTGGCAAAAAGCGCTTGAATTGTGCGTGTGATGCTGAGTGAAGTGAGCTATAGCAGCAAGAGTGCTCACTGTTCACTGATGTAACTGTATGTGTGCTAGGACTCGAGCCAGCTTGGAGGGAGCACAAGTATTTCTCTTAACCAGCACAACAGGAAAGTGTCTAGGCTGAACCTACCCTTAGGTTGCTTATTTAGATGGTTGATTAGTTGACTCCCAGCAGTGAGTAAATGCAGGTAAATGAGTACATTACTGGCCTTGAAGCTTTCTGCCCGCTCGTGCCTTCAGAGCATCAAGCTGGTAAGGGGGAGATGCAGTTGTGGTTTGGAGGGGTCACTCTGATCAGTGGTCATGGGGTGTTTCAAAGGAAACTGACTTCCAGTACGCTTGGTTCCAACCCTCTGGGAAAAAAAAGAAACAAGCTGTACCAATTAAACTACACAGGCTAAAAAAATGATGTGGTTAAAGAAGTATTTTCTCTCTATAGAGGCACTATTAAATTCACTCAGTATTGTTTAATTGGTCCGACTCCAGTACAATGGCAAGCTTTCACTGCACGCTCTCTCTTTGGACTTGTTTAGACTATGGTTGATGGTATATTTCTGAAACATGTTTAAACAATATCTTCATGCTTTATTTTGTTCTGGCAATGACTTTTAATGTGCATTTGCTGGTCAAGGCAAGGTCTGATGGGTGAGGAGTGACAAGGTAGATGGGATGAGCGACCAGCGTTTCATATACAGCTCCTCTGTTTGCAGGTGCTGTTAAATCTTAGCAGTTTATACTAAAAATACACTTCTTGCACAATATTGATGGTCTCACGGAATGAGTAAACTGCATTCTGTCGTTGCTGTTGGGCAGGTAAGAATGCAGTTAGTGCTCCAAAAAATAAAATAAATAGATGAACTGGGACAGGGAGGAGGAAAGCACCCTCACTTCCTTTCCTGTTCTTTGGCTATTGTTCGGCCATCATGAGCCTGAACTAATTCTGATGATTTTGTGTTAAGATCTTGCATCTTGTCTGGGTGATTAGCTGGTCAGTTACCAAAAAGCAAACTGGTTTTCCTCCTGTCAAATAATACTAAACATCGTTGCGAAGAGCATCTTTGAATATTAAAATAATTAGCAATTCTGTAAGACACAAACACCGACACTACACAAGAATTAATTCTTGCAGAAGTCTGCTTTGTATTCAAATTGAAATGATATGCTATTTGAATAACATGTGTTAGGGGTTTTAGGTTGCAGAGGAACTCTGCATATTAAATATCCCAGTTAAATGGTCTAGCCTAAGTATGAAGTTACTTGGTTCAGGAGGCAGCTTGAATAGGGCTGTGTCTGTCTGTGTCTCCTGCCCTAGGTAAACAGCTGATTCCCATGAACACCTGTTGCTCTCTTTGTACTCTGGTTAGCTGACAAATCTGCTGCCCTGATACAGTTCCCTGAAAGCACTTATACTATAACAGGTATCCAGGAATGGGCATATTCAGTGAGGTTTCCATTCACCAGCTGACTGGAACATGGTGGGGGAAGAGATGGTGAAGATGTAGGTAACAGCAGAGTTGGGTGCTCCTGTTGTAGTAGTAGCGTGATTTCCCTTCGTATTTGTACAAGAACGTGTGTGAACAGACTTTTATTGTAGCATATGTTGAAGTCTCTATTACGGAAGCTGGTAAACACAACTCTGCTGCTGGTGCTGGGATTCTGCAGTGAAGGTTAACTGAATTACGTTCTTGGTTTTTTTTGTATCAGGCTCATTTTGAGTGTTAACTCCAATAAAAATAAATGAGCTTTACAAGATACTGACTCTTTAAAAATCAAACTGTACAGCCTTCTCCTGGGATTACTACATCCATTTCTTTGTGTGGGAAAGAATTGTTTTTCATTAGTGTGCTGGTCAGAAAGCAGACTGCTTAGTCGGGTTTCATTACCCAAGTTCCCAAGAACTGGGAAAGAAACAGTATTTTTAAGAAATTTCAAATTCGAGTATTTCCAGAGCCCAGTATAAGAATTTGTGTTTATAATGGGCTACTATGCATATCATATATATGTGAGTTTAATTCCATGTTTAGATAGGCAAATTACAGATTTTCCCTTTTCTGAAAAGTCATGTCGTATTCTGACTTGTGTTTTCAAACTAAAAAGGTCGCTAAATTTGTGGTCTCTAAGCCACACTGAAATTTCTATTTACTTACAACCAGCAGCTTCTCTGCTCAAATATGTTGCTACAGAATGCATTTCATGTTATTATTTAAAAGTCAGCATATTTTATGCCTGGGTTGGTAAGCCTTCATTATATTTTAACTGTTGTGCTAAGAAAACTAACACCATACTCACTATTTACTGAGTGAAAGCCCACAGCAGAAGTAACAAAACATGTACCTTCATTAGGACTAGGAATTCTTGAAGGAACCCACACACGTTTCCTGGGGTTTCCAGGAAAGTGGGTATACAAGAGCATTATTAGTGACAATAGTACAGTTCAGTCTGCTGCAATAACTGCAGTTCTTTAAGGTGGTGAAATAGCAGAGCAGCAAGGCCACCAATTTGATGGTGACATTAAATTATTGTTGGATATGTAAGGTAACTCTTTGGAATTGTGCCTTTACTTTTAATACTTGCCTGAATGGTGTATTTGAAATAGGAAGCTTAATTTAGTTGAGAAATATTTGACAAAATGTTGGAAGTGCAAGCAGGCAGTTAAATTAGACTGGATATGCATAACTGCAAGTAATACAGTTCCTAAAATTGCTTGTATCTCAAGAGAAAAATTGGTGGTGTGGGCAGGTGTTTTTTTTTTTTTCAGGTGGATCCAAGAATTCAGGTTACTTTCCTTGTTCTTAAGTAAACTAACAGATGGACTGAGTCATCTGTCTGATAGAAGTGTGGTCTTTAGCTTGCACTTTATTTGTGACAGTTGCAAGTAGTTTTTGGACAGGCTGTTTCTGCCCACCTGATATGGGATCTGACAGCTGTTTTGCCTGCAAGGCCTCTGGATAGTTTAGTGAATTATTTTGATAGTAAAAGTATAAATCTTTAAAAAATTACCATGTGAATGGAGAGTGCAGGAATGAGAATACAGCTTTTTTAGACAAAGCTATTTATGACCCTCTTAGCAATTATGTTGTCAGCCTCTAAAAATTAGAAACAGTCTGGGAGTGTGTATAATTCAGGAATGCTCTCTGGAAGGGCATGTACAAGTTTTTTCTTGACTCTGAATCAGTGTTTCATGTTTGCTGTTGGAGGTCAGAAAACTAGAGCGAGTTAGTTGGCATCCTGCTTCGGGCCACTATAGCCTAAAAGCCTTTTTTCTCCACTTCCATAAAAAGCAGAAACATTTTTCTCCCAGCACCTGTTTCAGTGGATGCTTTGCCCTAAGTGACGTCTCTCGGCACTGCCTTAGGCATGTGATTGGAAATACTTTGTAATGAGGGCTACTTCTTGCCATGCCAGGGCAGCTCATGTGGAACTATTATAGAAGTAGGTTATTGAACCACTGGATAGAGTCATTTGCTTTCATTACTAGAGAGTGCAAATGTATTTTGTGAAACAGATATTATTCCCTCCTTTGCTTTGACCTTTCATGTAGAATTGCTTTTGACAGTTCATGCCTGCTTCCACTCAGCAGTGGAGAAATACATGTGCCAGCTCTTTAAACATCCAGGCATGTTTAGGTTTTAAGAGTGCTGTAGTGGTGAGAGAGAGCAGAAGGTATGTTCTTTTTGTGTTTGATTCAAAAAAATTGACTTCTAGTAGTAGCTCAAATTAAATGTAGCAGAGACCAAAGTCACATCAGCCTTGCTGAATTATCGGCTGTGATACTTGTTGGTGCCTACCTCACTCTCCCACCCCACCTTACCCTGCCAGACTTTGGGAATTCAATACAACTGCTTTGTGTTCTTGGGCTGTTAGAATCTCCCTTGGGATTAATGTGGGAGTGGAGCTGCTTTTGTATCTCTCTGTATTTAAACCTGCCAGGTGAGGAGCCACTGTTGCGTCCCTGCTGTGCCTCTCCTGCCCTAACTTCCCATGGGTTCTCACAAACCTGGAAAAGAACACGGTTTGTATGGGGCTTTTTTGGTTGAATAATATAAAGGAACTTTTTCCCCTTTTAGAAATAGCTGCACCACCTTATTTTAACTTTCAAATTTTCAACCATGAGAAATAAAAACCTATATCTAAGTAATTGAGTCTGATTTGAAAATGCTCCGTACCAATACTGGTGAAGAGGAAAATGCTGAATTTTACTTCAAATACTCCTTAAAAATGGTTCTCCTAATTGCTAAACCTCTCCCCTGCTCTCATGTATTACAAGTCTCTTTCACTGTAGCTATTTCATGACTAATGTTAAAAATGTTCCAGAAGAGATTGTGAATGTTGTGCTTACCAGCCTCTGATGGTGTTATGTGGTGGTGTGTGCTGCCCCTAATGTTATGGTTCTGTAGGCACTTATGGGAGGCTTATGGAACTGCTGCTGGGGAGGTGATATGACATCTTTCTGGGTCTCCTGTCCAAATGCTGGTGACAGCCTGGTGGAGAAAACGGGACTGTTCAGTGGGATGTGAGATGATGTGTCAATCCACTTCAGATTAGTCTTTCCAGTTGAACTGCTTCTAATAAGCACATGTTTTGGGAATCAATGCACAAGTTATTGTGAGGAATTGAAGTATGACTCTTGTCTCTGTGGGTAATCTTTAGGCTAGGCTCATTAAAAGAAAACACCATCAATATTCAGGCAAAAAAAAATCTGCTCTTAGTTTCACGTATTGAAAATTCTTCAGGCAAAGCTGTTTTATGTAAAAGAAGAATAGTAAAAATGCTTTCAGTTTAGTCCAGAATTGGTCTGCTTCTTTGCGAATTGTGTGGGTTGGTGAGTTTTTTCTTTTTTGGGTTTTGTTTTTTTTTGTTTTTTTTTTAATTTTGGTAAAGAAAGGTGCTGACACCAGGTGAAGTATGGGAGAAAGAAGTGGAAACTGATTACACTCCAGAGGGTGATACCAAAATGCTACGTTACTGGACTGGTGTCCTGCCAGAAATAACTCTAAACTTCTAATTTGCAGCACAAATGCAATTGGAAGGGTTTTGTTTGAAATTGTCCTTTCACTGTCTTTTCTTCACAAATTTGAAATTCCTGTTTTCTCAACTGGATTACAAAGTAATCTATACTTACTGCAAATTTCATACAGAAGGTGAGGCGCGGTTGTTTGCTCTAGTATACTTGCCACCAAGTTCAAACCAGAACTTTTAAAACCTGGAATTAAGCAGGATGGTAAAAGCAGGAGTAGTCATTGGTATAGCTAAAACCTGTATTATGCATTAGTTGCAGTTTTATAGCAAGTAAAGAAATATTTAAATTTTTTTTTTAGAGGAAATCAATTTCTATGTATGTCCTTAAAGCAATTTCCTAAAATGTCGTTTAATGCCTAAAATTTTTTTTAGGCCACCGACTGCTGTCGGTTTATTGCAGGTGAAATACAGTGAAAGCAGCTTTTAAACTGAAATGCTTTGAAGGGCATGTAGTTAAGGTAGTGTTTTATTGTGGTCCCACCTGGCCCCTGGTGAACACTTTTCTATTTCAGTTGTATAGATCAGTATGTCTTCATATGCGCTCATGTCTGCTAGAAGTTTATATTTTGTGGAGATTTCCATTGAAGTTGCATTTTTTTCCTATCATATGAGATTGAAAACAGCAGTACTAAATGGAAGGATGATTTAAGATTCTGTTGTAGTTCGTGTATTTCCAACAAAACTTTCAGTACTGCTGCATTAGTGGTATTTTTCCTGGCATTGGTGGGAAGAGGGGATTGGTAGTTTTAGGTTCCATTCAGCTTTCTGGTTGGCTTTGCAAATGTGACTTAAGCATATGCTCTGAGTAAATCTGGATATTGAACCTGGTAGTATTGCTGCCTAAAATCACTAGTTCTTCAAATAAGTCATGTTGAATATGTGGCATTTTTTCAGGTTCCAAGCTTCCAGCTCTGGGCAAGCAAGAATTTTCCTTTCCTAGCTAGTGTGTGTTGTTCACGTCAGTAATGCATTACAAGGAACACTATACACTGGTTCTCGTTTTGAAAACTTGTTTTCTCCCTGTATCCTCCTGTTCTATAAAAATCTCATTGCCCTTTGCTTTCTTTTAAAAGCTTGGAGTCTTCTATAAACGGTGCATAGTGATGTGTACACCTTTTATTCCATCTCCTGTGTTGAACTCTTGTTGATATTTGAGGAAAGTGTATGATCCTTTTGGCAAGCCTTAGTCCATTAAACAATGCTGACTCTTCTTTAAGAGTACCCAGCCTGAGTTCAACAAAATGGATTTTTTTTAAAAAAACTTTTTCGATTTGTCTTGAAAACTGTACACACTGAGGATTTCATAGAAAACTTTTACTATGTTCTGGAATGCATTTGCAAAGCCCATTTTTAGAAATCTGCAATTGGCTACTGTGGATGATGGTAAATGGACTTTACAAGTTGAGAATAAACATAGTTGCCTATTGTCTGAAATAGATGATGTGAAAAAACAGACTGACAAAACAGTGAAACCTAATCCAAATGAGCCTAATTTTGACAGAGATAATGAATCAAAATAGTGAGTGACAGCACTAGGAAAATGATCAGTATTGAAATTTCACATTTGTATATGAATGTGCTACTTAAGAGCAGGTATGGTTTGGTTTTGGTTATGTACTACTCTAGCAGAAACACTGTGTTGTTTTTTTTTTAATTAGGTTCAGAGGTACTTTTTTCCTAGTTCAGAATATTTCTGCTTTGATAGAAATCTCTGAATATAGTCAGAGATTAGATTATATTTCAATCCATTGTACACCAATCTACTTGGTTGAATTACGTTAGTGTGAGTATGGTGATGGTGCAGGAAGTGTCTGATGTATGTATATGAAATAAACATATTTGGAACACAGGACTGCTTTCCTAGTCAGATATGAACCTTCTGGTCTGAAGCTGAGTCTGGAGACAGTAGATCTGTCTCTAGTCTCTAGTAGTCAGTGCTTTTTTCCCCCTTGGTTAGAGCCTGCTGTTCGAGGGCTGAGGGAAGATGTGAAAGACCTTTCCAGTTCAGTCTTGTTCTGACCAAAAGAAGGCTGAGGAGAGAGGTCCATTTTGGAAAACTTGCAGGGAACCTGTGTCTAATCATGAGTAGGAGGACGAGGAGATGAATGATTAGAGCACTTGAGTAGTAAGTGTTTGAATTTAAGCACAAAATGAATCCAGTAGTTCAGCTGCTTCTTTAGTGTTACGTGTTTTGGAGAGTAATAGCGAATGAGGTTTTGTGCCCTTTCAATGGTTTCCTTGGGTTTTTAGCTACTGAGTGGAAATGCTATAGTGACTTTTGGATGAAAATTTTTACTTTGAGATTGAGCAAGAACACCAAAGCAGTAAACAAATAAAAGAAGTCAGGCAAATAGATTTTGCATCTTCAAGATCTCATGCTGCAATCTGAAGGATTGCAGTGGTACTATTGTTCTAGTTTCCATAGTGTGGTGTGATGAGTGCAGGAGCCTTTAGTTTGGTGATCAGCTGTGTTAACTGCTTCATATATGAATTATCCTCAGAATGATTACTGCTGCACTTTACATCTGACCTTGCATCCGAGTTGTGAGGTGAAGAAATCTGGACTGCTGTGGTCAGGGACTTGATTTTGTATTCTGGCAGTATCTTTGAGTAGTCTGTTCGTAAAGTTTGGAGAATAGGGTGGCTTCAGGCTTCTTTTTTGGCGTATTGTAAAGGTGACTCTGAAACCAAAGGGTATTCCTTTTATTTTGTGTACCTTTCTTAGTCACTGATGGAACAGGTCTGTGTTCCTGTAATTGTCACTGTTTCCAACAATAGCTAAATCCACAAATGGATGGCAATAAGACAAACACAGACGTTGCCTTGCAGGTTATGAATACTGTTGCTGTAGCTGTGTTGCTCTAAGCTTATAAACATGACAAAGATTTTATTAGGAGAAGCAATACCTTTTATTAGATCACCTGCTGCAGTGGTGGGGAGCAGGACACAGGCAATTTCACACATCCAAGGGCTGAGTTCCTCAGCAAGTTGCTTAATTCTTTGGAGACACCATGTGGAGATTTTGTTCTGTGTGGATTGTTGCAGGCACGTTGCAGAAACAGGTAAATGTTATTGTGTGGTGTATTTTTTTATAGGAAGCTCATAGTTTTGATGTCTGATGTCTTGTAGCAATATTTGGTGCAATTCTTATTTCAGAGATCAATGAATTGGCTGCTTGAAAACAGGTTAGCAGCTGTAGGACATATTTAAATTGCTCTTAGTTTTTGTATTACTCTACAAAGGTGATGTCTGCATAAAGGAAGTGGAGATTGCATTGCAGAGAGCAATGTCAGGAAGTAAACCTGTGGAAATACTTTTGATGTCTGATGTGTTGCATGTAAAGCATGAAGATGTATTTTCCTTTGAAACATCTGACTACTGGAAATTGCTGGGGGGAAAGGATGCTTGGAATGCCTCTTTTTAAGAGCCCATCTCTTATTTTTGTGAAGACATGGTCTTGGTCACTAGCGTGACTTTTGTATAGTAAATCTGTAAGATGCAGATAGAAGTGGATTGCATTGCAAGGGTTGCATCTTTAGACATGACTAATGCTTAATAGTACTTAATAGCAGGATTATATTTTTTCCCTGTTGAAATCCCCAGTACCACAGGATAGAGGAGTGCACTGTTAAGCCAGTTAAGTCTGAGTACCCTGGATATCTTGCCTTGAATTTCCATGTGTCCTTTTCTTAGGGCAGATGCAAAGCAAGCAGCCTCTCTTCTTGCAGTGGTCCCTGCCCCAACAATAAAGAGAAAACCTTGATATGAAGACTGTTCATGTAACAGTGAGGAATACTTGCAGGTTGGGTGATTTGTGCAGTACCAGTCTCAGCATTCAACAGATTTTGAATCCAATATTTGAAATCTCACATTTTTTCCTCCTGAATCTAACTAACCTCCCAGTCCTTGAGTGTGTCTGTGCTTGGGGTGGGTGTAGGGAGTAGACTCACCCCAAAGCTCACTTATCAGGTATTTTGGTTGTAACTCCCAGTGAGATTACCCTGGTCTTGTCTGGGAATGGGGAGGGTGTTTAAGAAAGAACTAGCAAAGAAATAAACATCTGAGAGAAGATTGTCTCCAATTTGCTGGTGCATATTTTTATATAACTTAAGATGTATCGATTTCCCAACCACCTGGGTGATGGTAATTTTCTTGTTCTTTTGGGAACGTGGAGAAATCCTACACAATTCATGCTGTCCTACAAAACATTTCCCATGAAGAGGCACAGAGTTTAGATGTACATACATTGTTGTGAAATCTGAAGATTTTAAATTCAAAGTAGTTTGGGTAGGTGCTCATTTTTAATATTTTGTAAGACAAAACCAATCCTGCAACAAAGCAAAGCAGAACCATTTAGAAATAAAGCCATAGGCTTTTCTGTCAGAATTGGAGTACCTTAGGTTTTTTTTACATAGTATGACAGAAATATTTTAAAATGACTAAAACATTTCATGCTTAAGAATGGAAGTTTTGTGCATCTAAGAACTTTTTCTTGGTCATTAAATTGGTAGAATTAAAATCTTGCTGGCCGTTGTGCACTGCAGCAGGGAATTTTCTCTTGGCAGCACCATACCCTCCAGCCACTTAAATGCACAGAATCATTTTCATGTAGAACAGAGTAAATGCTGGAGATAGCGTCTTGGGTGGACCGGTGACAAAGGTAATGTTTATGCTGTGGATGTTGTATTTCTCAGGAAGACTGGGGTTAATTGTAGCTTGGCAAGTAGAAAAAAAAAAAAAGTTCCATATTGTTTTTCTGCAGTAGATTCCTGTTGCTATGCAACAAACAGAATGTCACTTAGTACAGGATATATTAAATTGGTATTCCCGGCACATATCTCTGCCCGTTCATTTTATACTTTAGCAGGAGGGTTTGCTTCTGGCTTCCTGTAGCCCCGGAGTATGAAGTATGTATTTGAGCTGCTATTCTGGGGCTCGCCGAGCTGCGCTGACGTCAGTGCACTTGCAGAGCCTCTCTTTGTTTTCGGATGCATGGGACACCTGTGCAACACAATCAGGCTTCCAACCAGACAAAAAGGGGTGGTGGTTATCTTCCCTGAGGTGGGATGGCATTGCCAAGCAACGTGTTAACGCTTCAAAAGGGAGAATTTTTTTATATGGGAAGAATATTAGGCTGTGAATTGTGAAAACCTATGTACGTGATGCAGAGAAAGTAATGCAGATGGCACTATCTGAATCTTTAAACCAAAATATCCGGTGAATTTTTAGTTATTAGATTCAATTTTTAATATTTGAATATTTTCCTACCTCCTCTGCCTGCCTGCCCATTCCCCCCAGTGCTAAACCCAACGAGTCTCAGCATCTAAATTCTGTGCATTTGATCTCAATGGATTCTGGAATAAATGTTTAGAGCCTGTTTGGGAAAATTGCCTTCTGTGTCTCTGGAGCCAGTAATTAAGTAATGGACAAATGACAACATCTGGTAAGGCATTATTTTATAATCTAGTTAGTCTTCTGTAGTGGAAAACAAGGCAAAAGTAATATTTGAAATCTACAAGGATGTTAATTTGATCTTTGCTTCAAAGTCTGTCAAGCAATATAGATGTCTGAAATACAGAAACTGGAAGGCTGAGAATTTGTAATACTGTGGTTTTGTAACATATGCATTGTGTCTCAGATGGCATGATGTTTATACTATGTAATAATCCATCTAATTTTAGTCAGTTTTCTGAATTTTTGTGTGGGTTTTGAAAGAATTCACAAAATCTAAGCTGAAATTAAGGTAGATACTTATTAAATACTGCCACTTTCTTGCTTTTAGAACTGTCTAACATCTCTTTAAATCTGAAGCAGATTTGAAAATAGCTTTTTTTAAAAAAATGCTATAGTAAATGTACTTATGTGTGGCTTCTTAACAAAGCAGAAACCAAAATAAAGAGTTGAAGTTAAGCTAGGAAAAGATTCAAAACACCTCTCAGTACTGTTCTCTTGCTTGTTTTGCCAAGGGGGTGTCTAATCTATAAAGCATCATTGAACAAGCAGCCTTTAGTCACACAAATGCCTTTCTCGTATTCTGATGCTTAATTCAGACCTCAATGCCAGAGAGTTCTGTGCCTGTTCTCAAGCAGGCCCAATGAAAAACATTTGTGTACACGAAGAGAACTTGATACAACCTAAAAAATTCTTACGACACTTGGTCAGATCAAACCTGAGCTCTGTCACAGAAATGATTTAAATACATGGGCAGGGATGCTTGGGGGCTATTTGCTTTCTGTTTTGGGAAGAGGGATCTGCTTCTGTTGCACACCTGTTTGGTGAGAATGAGAAAACTGCTTGTGACTTTCAGTGCTATAATAGTTTGTTTTAGTTCTGTCTTTTGGCACAGGAAACAGCAGGAATTTGTACAAATGTCTCTGCTTCTTCAGAAGGGAGGCAGAATGTAATTTAATTGTGAAGATAACATTTTCATCTTTAACTTTATTGAAATGAACTTATTTTAGTGTGTAGATGGAGATGTTCTAGAATATACCCAGGAAACTGGGAAATCTGAGCTGTAAGTTTTAAGTAGTGTGCTGGTAGGCTGCTTAGGTCAATCATAAAGGCACTCAGAGTAGAAAGTGGATGTTCTGGAAACACTGGTTGTAGCGCAAAGAGCATTTAAAAGTTAAGTTCAGGTGCTATGGTGCTATAAATAGGGCTATGACAAAAGAGTCAGCTTTTCATAGCCATCATCTTTCCCCCCAAATTGAAATTAAGTTGGGGCAAGTCTTGTAGATTCGATACCAGTGGTCCAAAGTTCTGTTTGGCTGTTGAAAAGAAATCGATACAATCTTTGTGTATATGTGAGCTGTGACACTGCCCTGCTAGTTCTTGGTCATTCATTAATACCTGTATGCACACACCAGATGCAGAATTATTTCAAAAAGGATGTTGGAGCATGTGAATGATTTTTATGCTATTTTTTCCTCCCCTACAATAGAGCCTGGATTCTGGTTTGCAGATAGAAATAGATGGTGGTTTGAAGCCTGCTTGTTTTGTTTTGTTTTTGCTTAGTTTGTCTTTCTCTGTTGCAGAGGTTGGAAAGTCTCTAATGAATGAGGTAGGGAATTGCTTAAAGATAAGATGATTTCATGGACTCAGCTCAGTGTTTTCTGCAAGCACTGACTGCTTCTTATTTTTCAAAGAATTTCTGTCCTTTGGTGCTGGTTGAGTTGTCAGGGGTGTTCATTAGCTGTGTCCTGGCTTGTTTTCTTACTGACTAACTTAAGACTGTGGGCTTGATCTGTCAAAACATTAAATTATTCAGCATCTACCTTAGTCCTTCAAAGCAGAGAGAATCTTAGATGGCCACTAAAGACAAAGGCCTCTACATCATCTTGGATTAAATGAGCAACATCAGAAGACTGGGTGCACCAGTTGTTGTGCTTCAGCTCTCGCATGGAGGAAACAGCTTCCCGTCTGTTTCTCCTTTACTTTCCAGCTTTTGCTAATTTCTTAAAAAGAAGCTGTGCTCAAGTTTGAAGCTCTCAAATGCTATATTTTATGACACTGTGCTTAAACTGTGAATAACTTCTGAATTTGGTATTCAGAACAAGTTTTGATTAATGTGCAGAAAACGTCACTACACATTGAATAATGAAGAAACCTACTAGCTGTTCGTTTACTCCTCAGTTCATCTATCCAAAGTCAGAGGCAGTCTGAGAAAAAAGGTGGGAGGGGTGAGAGGAGTAAGTATGTAACTAAGACTTTTTAATGGTTTTACAACTGCAAGTCACTCCTTCCTTCATATATAAGCAACCAGAACTTTGAGATGTTCTTAACTCGTGTACTTTTTTTTAACTTGGAAGTTTATTTTTTTAACCGGAATACGGTGTAATTGTTCATGTTCTTTAAAAATTGAAATAATAGGCCAAACATAACGTGCCATGATATTTGAAAGACTCATAAATTTGGAACAGCTAGATTGTCCCTATACAGCATATGCTCCCTAAAATCGCTGTAACTCTTGATAGTTCTTGTCCTGTTAGTAGAGCATGTACATGAAGGAGGCTGAAACTGTGATTATAACAAGGTGTGCTTGCCAGGGAGGAACCTGAACTCCAGGGATCTGTGGTCTACTTGTACTGTGCTTAATCAGAATTGCTAACTTCAGCCAAGCTAACATCCCTCAGTAGTTATCCATCAGCTTTTAAGACAGGACTGGAACACTTTGTTCATTGTCCAGATGTTTTGTGTAGGTCAGACCAGGTGGCTTTCTCTGAAGGTGCTTTGGGTTGGACTAAGTTGATCACTTCTTTACCGTACAACTAAAAGATGGGTAATGCTCGCCTGACTGGGACAGTCCACTTCAGTGACTCCTTTTAGATAATTGGAAGTGCACCTGGTCTACAGTAAATGATGAGATGGTTCACTTTTGTGAGCTTTGGCTACATGGAAGATGTAGGCCTGGTTATTAAGGAAGGAGGTGTTGTGGTACCCTCTGAGCAGCAAGGAACAGCTTTTCAAAATAACTTACATGTTCTCTGCCTAAATCTGTGGAGGCTCCAGAGAAAAATGATGCTGGAGACCATCCGGGTAGTCAGATTTTTCCTGCAGGCTCTGGTCTGTAGGTTGCAGTTTGGGCACCTCATTTAAATGTGTCTTCAGTCTGAGATGGTACCACCTCTGTTGGGAAAGGTTTTCCCATTCTGAATTATCCTTGGAGGTTCTGTCTCACGACATTATTTAAGACTTCCTTCTGTATATTAAGGCTTCCATACTCACTAACCGTGGACAGTACAGACCAGTTTATTCTCTCTGAAGCTACCACTGCTGTGTGTGAGGCTTTGTGTTTCTCCTGAGTCTTTTCAAGATTTAGCCCACCAATTTCATTAATCTCTCATTGTGGTCTGTATTTACGACCTCCTGCCAGTTGTTACTCTCCACTTGGTCCTCATTATTTGGAAGCTAAGGCTGATTGTTGTCCAGTCTGTCATATACTGATTTGCATCTGTTCAGTGGAATGTATCTAAATGTAGACCTGAACTTGTTTTTTCTGTCACTCTTCCAGTATGCCAATATTAGTCAGAATTTTTTCTTTCTTTCATTAGTCAGACGCTGCTTGTGTCTTCTTCCGGCCTCCTGTCCTCCCTGATAGCAAGAACACACTTCCATTTCTTTATGGTTCTGCTGCAGCACAGGCATTGCAAAGCTGCACTTGATATATGCTCTCTGAGTGTAGCATCTGGTGTCTGAATAAGGTTTTCAAATCTCCTTTCTGCTCTCCTTACAGTAATTTTGTGTATATGTCTCTTACAGAAATGCCCTGTACTTGCTGTCAGGAACAAAGTCATTTGACAGCATCTGCCCTCTGTGGTAATTAGTGTAGGACTCCAGAAGAACTGGAGGAAATGACACTTATTTGACATCATTAGTTCATAAGTGGCATTGAAGATGCATTTGTTATTTTTTAGCAGGTTTTTACTAATAGTTCATGGTGGTGTTTTTCTTGTGAATGAAGTTAAACATAGGTTCTTTATAGACATGACAGCCTGCTTCCTTCCCCATTCAAAACCTCACATCTGCTCTGGATGTAACACTGGGCCTTGGGCTTCTGCAAACCTGATTGACATCCCTCCATGGGCTGAGGTTCAGAACACCAGCTGAAATATAGTAGTTTTGTGGAAAACGTTGCTGAGTTTCTCAGCTGGGAATTGTATCTGTTCAGTGTAAGCTGAGCAACTGCAGTCTCCTGAAAACTGAGGCTTGTAGCTGTGACATTCAGGGTTTCCTCATGGGGAGAAGGTACGTAGTAAATGCAGACGCAAAAGGTACAAAAAAAGTCATCAGTCATGGTTGAAGCTTGCAAATTTTTGCCCAGTTGGGAAAATGAGCTTTGTAAGAAGCAGTGTGGAGCAATCTGTTGCTGGTATAGCTGATAGTACTGCCGAGAAAAGACTAAAGCATAAAAAATGAGAATGGTGTGAGCTCCCCTGGTAATGCTCAGGGATTGTGTTGTGAAGGATTACCCTCTTGGGATGGACCAGTTTATGGGGTAAGATGTTGGGCTACAACCTACGGATGATGGCCTGAAAGAGGGGAGGAGGTTGGTTTTGCAGGAATAATGCTCTTTTTACGGTAAACTCTTCCTGCTGTAGTTACACAACTGCACTGTGCTTCAGATTTCGTTCCCTTACCGTGGTACCAGTGTGTTGCAGGCACCTGATGAAAATCCTTTCAGTCTGGCCCAGGCTGTTGTTTGCTGCAATGGATTGTAGCACAGTTCTTCACTGAATCTTAAATGTGCTCTGACTTTCAGCAGAAATTCCATGTTTTCATCAGAAAGAGGTATATTGTCATAACAGGAATCTGTATAGTTTAGAAACCTTCAAGGAACTCTAATGCATTAGAGAATGTTTTGGGATTTATAGTATGTTCTTCCACAGGATAAGGTTTATAAGCATAATCATTTTTTATAACAAAATGTTTCACTTGAAAATAAATCTCTGCTTGGAGCTTTGTACCATGAGAGATAGTTTTGCTGAGATGTAATTAGCAGTACTCCTGGCTTCTGCACCGAGCAAAAATATTACCTGAAGAGACAGGTGGTTTGTCTCCTTTGTACACGCCTTATTTGTGTTTGGTAATTGTCTGAAAGTTTTGGAAATACTGCTAGACTGTGTTATCAAATACTAATTTTCTGTGTAGCTGCTTGGTACACTTAGGGGATAAGCTTTTAAACTGGTAATCATGGATTATTTACTTCTATTTGAAACTATTTGAATTTTTATTAAAAAGTGACAGTATGACCACTTGTGTCTGCAAAACAGCTTGAAAACTTGAGAACCTTTGCATTTTGCTTTCCTTTTGTGTTGCAACAAGCTACTATTTGGGTTATAGGCTTTTCATGGAATTCCTTTCATCTCCTGTACACTGGTGAGCATCTTTAGGCTTAAGTGAGTAACTTCGTGCTGATTGTCTCCCTATTGGGTGTTAGGCTTAAAACGTTTCATAGACAGTATGTAAAAACAGATCAAAAGAGGAACAGGAGTGGGGAGAGTGCCCAAGCTTTTATCTAGCAAATTCCACGTACAGAGAGAGCTTAACTTACTGTTCTGAGTAAAATCCAGAGGTATGAGCTAAGTGGCCATTTTTCCTATCAGGAGCATCATGTACCTTTCAAAAACGAGCGCTGCCTTTTGCTCCCATCTTAACCAGTGAGGCCAGCAAAGGCACAAGTGAAAACCTGAAATTGATACTTGAATTTTAAACCTCTCTCAGCGGTATTCTTAATGAAACAAATGTTCATTTGGCAGTGAGTGTCTTTCTGTCAGCTTTCTGCCAAGGATGCTTTCCAGGTGATTATTGTAGGATTACAGATACATGTTGATGGGATGATCAGGAGAACATCCACAAGGCCGTCTTTATAGCCCAGCAGTTGTGGAGCTGCTACCAAAAAATGTTATAGGGTGAAGAGGATTTGATTGGTAGTGGTTTTTTACAAGCTTGTGTAATGCATATAGCCATCCTCCTTGTTTTCTGCGTTTTACCTATAACTTAGCTCAGGGTTTTGGAATTTAATTATGCTTGGTTGAAATAATTGAAGGCTTACCTGATCAGTGCTTTGTCTGAGCTTCACAAGTGCTGATGAGTGATGTCTAGCGCTTGCTAAAATTGTATTTCATTGCAAGCTTTGTAGAAACTAGAAGCAGAATTTTTATCTGAATCTGTTATCTGCTTTTTTGCCATTCTTTTCTTAAAAATTTTGAAGTTAATGGAACAATTTTTCTGATGTTAATTAAAACAATTTAAAAAACATTTTATTCCTCTAGAGATCTTCTTTTTTTTCTGTGATTGGGACTAATTAGACAAACTGCAACTGAAATATCAATCCTAAATTTAGTTTGCATTTTAAAAAGCCTTTTATATGCCTTGTTTGCAAAACAGGTTACGGTCTAAAAATGAGAATTTTTGTTTCCTGGCTTAACAATGTCTTGCTCTATGGTTTAGGCAAGGCTTGGTCAGCTCAAACTACTTTAGAATCTTTTTGCTCATCTTCAGAGATAATAGTGTAAAAAGCCGTTTTAAAAAGTGGCTGCAGGCTACAGAAGCCCCAAGACTTCCCTCAGTATTTCCCCAGTCTGGGGAGAACTTCAGTGGCAGCCTGTGTACCCCGTGTGACCATGGCAAAAAATGCTGGGATTATTTGCAGCTCTATTTGATCCGTGGAATGCACTGCATCTATTGTTAGCTCTCCAGCTGAAGCAAGAGCTGGAGTTGTTTTTCTCTTTTGACATTGCAGCAGGTCTGGCCAGACACTGCTGTGTCAGTCTTGAGTAGTTAAAGGTGATAGGATTGGCAAACTTCCCATCCTTTTAGTAGCCGTGGGGGAGCTGAGATGTGGGAGATCATAACTTATGTAGTTGGGATTGCTTTAAAATTCTTCAGAGGGCTGCAGGCAGTGTCTCCCTGCAAGCCTGTAAAGTTCACTGTGTTCAGCTTTCCTGTTGGGTTTAGTGTCTCTTGGAAGTCTAAGCGCTTTTCCTGGATAATTCCTTACCACAGAGATTAAACACTGTGTGTGTGATAGTAATGAGGGCAACGTTGTCACATCTCGCCTGTAAACACGCCAGCCTCGCCAGCACAGCGCTCATGCTCCTTTGCTGCTGAGATCATCATCTCTTTTTTCTTTTCTTTTCTCTTCAGCATAAAATTTGGATGTCGAACTCCTCACAATTTCTTCACAGAGCTCATAGATCTGTTGTCTCAAATTCAGTCTTATTCTGCATTGTGCTTTCTGAATTCCTTACATCTGATAGCCTGCTCTCAGAGGGGAATGGAGCAATGCTTTTCTGGTGTCACCTGATAACCAGAGAACAGGGCTTGTAAGGACTGCATTTAGGTTGATTGGTTTGTTATGAAATATTAGATAAAAATATATCAAAAGTGGTGTAGCAGTAGATTACTTATGAAATAATGCAAATAGATTTGAAAGCTGTTACATCTAAAATTAATGTCAGATTAAAAAAGAAAGCTTGCCAGCATTTCCCCAGTGGTGATCCCTGGGCCGAGCTGCTGTTTATTTAAACTGGGACTTCCTTCTGATTACTTAAAACAATAGAAAATGACTTTTTATCTAAAAGACTTTGCTTCCTATCTTAGATTTAACTGCCTTGATAACAAAACAAAGAAAACAGGATGTGTAATTTAAACAAGACAGATACTAGGGTTCTGTGATTCCCTGCCCTGTGATTCCTTGCCTGTGGAAGCAGTTAGGTTTCGTGTGAACTACAGAGATTTTAATATTAGAGTAGCATTACAATTGGAGAAGTGCCCTGTTGGGACAAACCACTGATCAGTGCAGTCCCATACACGGTCCTGGAGAGTGGCAGTAGGGGAGGCTGCTTGGAAGGAATTGCCAGCAGCTGCTTAGGGATCTCTTTTCCTCTCCCTCTGCCAGAACTCTAGAATCCATTGTCTGTTTTGAGGTGTTTTGGAACATGCCTATATATTCCTTTTATTATTATTTTTTTTAAGAACCTGTTAACCATGAATTCCTCTAATTCCTTTGTGGCTTGCTGATCTTATCTCTCTCCATAACTTCCTGTAGCAACAAAGTCCAGAAATTCACTATCTTTGTATGTGACTTTTTAACCTTTAGGGTGGTAGGGATTTATTTATGTGAAGTCAAATCAGAAGTTCAGATTTGCAACTGCTCCCCTTTGCCCTGTCATTGTGAGTTCTGCTTCTGTTAAGCAGCCTGGTTTATGATATGCAGTACAATACAGGGAATATATTTCTTTGCAAATAAAATGAAAAGGAGGAGCAGTCGTGTTGCCTGTGCTACCCTAAGACCAAAAGGGCATTGTTAGTTTTCCTTAGTGTGGCTCAAGTGAATATGCAGATGAAGGAGTTTAGACTATCCAAACAGCACCTTCCAATTTATTCCTTTTAGCAAATAAAGGTCTGCACTACTAAGGGAAGATCTTCCTAAACATTTTGACAATTTTTTGACAGGTTACTTTGGTGATTGCTCTAGCAGTCTGTAATATTTTTATGGCACCGTTTCTATAAAAGTGTTCTTTGTGTGTCTAGCACAGAGCAGTGCATGTTGCATAACTTTTATGGCTGGAGGGAAGAGCCTGAAACTTGCACAGCTCCTGTGTATGGTTTACACTGTGCAAGAACAGGGCTTTCCTGCAGCTATTCCTTGCAGCTCTTGTGTCAGGTCACTGTCCTGCTGTTGTACCTGCTTCATTACTCAGATTACAGGTCAGTTTTGCTTGGTTTTTCTTTTCCCTTCCCCCCCCCTTTATTTTTTAGCTATCCCTAGGTAGCTGTGTTTAGAGCAAAGCACAGAAAACTGAATGGAAATCCTGTGACACAGAGGAATATTAAATTTGCAAGCTTAGAACCTGTAATGCAGGAATGTGAGTACGGAGTCCTTAAGCTTTAAATTCGCAGGACCCTTGTGTGTCAGGAGGAAAGTGAGTAGATTTTTATGGTATAGTAGTATCGGTTGGTTCTTTAACCTGCCTTCCCTTTATGTCCTTGATATGAGAGTTGTAAAACTGAAGCGTGGTGACCTCAGAAGATAGTTATGGTGGCAGCACTCTATATACTGTGACTTTGATAGAGGTGTTTTGCTTGACACTTGAGTTTTTTGGTGTAAGAGATATTGAATGAAAAAGCCCCAGCATCTATGATATGGTTAAAGTCTAGTGAAATGCTTGAATTTACTCCTCTTTTAAGTTGTATGCTGGCCATTGCATTCTTACTGCTTATATTTGTGGGTTGGCATAGTCTGCGTATCGTGTTAGGATTACTCCAGGAATTTTCTCATGGCATTTCTGGATGTTTTAAGTCTTAATCTGACACTAATGAAGGTTTGGGGCTTGATTTCTCTTATAGCCTCAGTTGTCGTAAGCAGGAGTAGGAGTAATTCTTCAGTGATGAAAGGTAGAAATTTTGTGGGCTTTGGATATTGAAGAGGTTAACAATCCAATGTTGAGGAAACTGATGAGTTCCTGATTTCTTCTGGGGAATCTGAAATGCTGTTTAAAACCTTCTTAGGTACACTCAGAAGGTACAGTTAGTTACAGCAAATGCTTTTTTTTTTTTTGCCTGTTAGATGCTGGCTCTAAAGAGAGAATGTACCTGTGTATAAGAAAATGTGGTTGTGTTGTCCTTAATTCAAAATTCAATTATGTTTCCATGTCAGAACCAAAAGCTGTCTTTATTTAGGGTTGTAAAGCTCCCATTGAAAGGAGTGGAGGTTATGTAATTTAAATTTAGGCCAAATTAGGTTCTTTCAGATTGTAAAATGACCAGTGAATGGTGCAGAAAAGGCCTTACATGTCTGATCTCTTAGAATTACAGAGGGATAACACCTAGGGAGGATGTTTGCTGACCACAGTGAGATGCCTTTACAAATAACTTACACTGAGCTCCCATTTTAAGGTGGGTAACTTTTTAATACAGAGAAGCTTTGCTCTGTGTTTCCTTTAAAAGCAGTTGTGAACTTAATTCATTACCTCCCTGATCCAGTTAAGAGGCCCAACTTTGTATATAGGTGTTTTGTATCTCTACAGTATTGTTGCTGATGGTTGGCTGCAAAAATCAGAGTGTACTTAGGTGTTTTAAACATAACTTATTTCACATGCTTTTTTTTTTATTTTCCCATAGGGAATGGAACTCTGACTGAAAAGATGTTCAATGTTTGTTTGGGGCCTTTTAATAAATGGATTTTTTTTCCTGCTAATTGCCTTTATAGGTGGATAATACCATAACGTAGATTAAAATACAGAAATACTGCAATAAATTTGGATTCCTACTCAAATTGTAGCGACAGCAAATTGATAATGAAATGCTGTCTAGAGGCACTTGCTATTATAACTGAATCACTTGGTTTAAGTTTTATCACTGGAGTACCCAGAACTGAATATTGATGAAGGGTAGACACGATGCAGCAAAAATTGTGCAAAGAACAGCATTTTTGGCTGTTGGGATTCTACACTGTGCACAGCAAAGGAACTGAACAAAAAGTGTTAAGCAAGAAGAAAGATTTTGCCAATGAAAATCAAAATGATGGCACAGGATTGTTAGTTAAACGTGAGCATAGAGATTTGGGGTGAGTTAAATCTAGGTTACATCAAGTAAATGAAACTTAGAATACAATACTTACTACTACAGGATGTATTAATCTGGTGCTATGGCTGTCTCTTCAGAGGAAGGGCTGGTGTATTGCAGTTCTCCTTTGTAAGCATCCAGCAGGCTTGCTACCAACTGGAGAATGATCTGGAGGGAGCTTTTTGTCCCAGGTGCTGTGCCACACCCTGCTGCTTACCTGGCTGCCAGGAGAGGCCCCAGCAGGTTCTGGAATAAGCCACTGTTTCAGCAGGCACCACCTGAAATGTGGGACAGTGGGAGAAGTCAGAGCTTTGCCTTCTGGTCCTAAAGAATCTTCAGAAACCAAGTGCAAGTCTATTGGGGTGTAGGACTTGCTGGAAAGCTCTTTTAAACAGCCTCAGAATCAAACATGTGGGGCTTTGTAGGGTGGTTTTTATTTCTTCCCAAAGTTATATAGTTTTCAAGTCTGGAGACTGCTTTAGAATAATAAGTGATGTTACGATACCAGAAGGTATTTGAAGTACTTCTAAAAGTTTGGGGAATGAGAACTTTATTTAAATTACATTACAGCTGTGGTCATGCAGACTCAGACAATGAATTCACTGATTCAAGCCAACAATTGGTATGTGAAAAACAGGGACCTGTTGTCTTTGGGATTGCACTTTGAGTCAAATGGCATGCAGAGAGCAGGAATTTGTGCAGTCATTCTGCAAACAGACCTTGTGTACCGTCTGACAGGTTTTTTTTAAATTCAGTTTGTTAAAAGTATAACCTCTCCATATATGCTGAAGTCAAAACTTTCAAAAATTCAGATTTGCTGATATGTGCAAGTTTTAACTCTAAGCTTCCATTAGCCAGTATTTCTAAAAATGTCACTTCACATATGAAAGGGGAGCATGGATAGCACCAACCTAATTCTAGCACTGAGAACATCTGTGCAAACTTTCCTATACAATTTTCTTCTCTGTTTTTTTGCAGACAGATTCAGAACAATCTGTTTCAAAAAGCAGAAGAGAAGGTTCAACCTCTCCTCTTCATCCTTTATACATACTTATGCACTTGGCATGGAAGACCACTCACAGGGGCTGGTCCTTTGGAGAGCAAAAGCTGATTTCAGAACCAACACCAAATAACACAAGCTGAAAATTCTCAAGCTCTTTTTTTAGGAGGGGTGATTTAATAGTTGTTCAGCAGTCAAGAGGTCAGTTGTTTGAATCTAATTATCAGAGTTGTCCCAAGGTGTTAGAATTTATCCAGACACTAGAACTGCACAGGGCAACTGATACCAGGTTTCTCAGGGACATTGGTAAGATTGATGGCTTGGGCATTTGTTGTCACTTAATGCTCTGGCAGAAGTAGTAGCAGCTGGAGGATAAAGCTCTGAAGTGGTTGATAACTGAAGTTAAATTACGCTTAAATGTGGACTGGAGCATCTGAGAAGCTAATGCATGTCTGGAGGTGGTGAACAGACACAAGCAAATTGCCACAGTTGGAATGACCAGGCACTTGCAGATGTTTGTGGTGACATCCTTGGGTTTCTAGAGCAACTTCAGTGCCACAGAATGGGTCAGGTTTGAAGGGAGCACAGTGGATCATCTGGGCCAACCTCCCTTCTCTAGCAGGGTCATCCCAGAGCACATGACACAGGATTGTGTCCAGCTGGTTCTTGTATGTCCCCAGTGAGGGAGACTTCACAACCTCTCTGGACAACCTGTTCCAGTCCTCAGTCACTGCACAGGAAAAGTTTTTCCTCATCTTCAGGTGGAACTTCCCGTGCATCAGTTTCTGCCCATTCCCTCTTGTCCTGTTGCCTGGCATCACTGACAAGAGCCTGGATCCTTCCTCTTGGCACCCTCCCTTCAGATAGTGACAGAAATTGATGAGGTCCCTCTCAGCCTTTCCTCAGAAGGGAGATGCTCCAGGCAGCAAAGTTGACAGGGCACAATACATGAAGAGAAGCTGTACGTGCTCAGGACTTCCTTAAAACCATCTCCAATCCAGAATTTTTAAAAGAAGCAGATAAAGATCCAGACTGTTTGACCAAAAATTTTGCACCTTCTTATCAGCTGGAACAAATACCATTTGAGTAACCACAATGAAATGAGTTTCACCAGGCACCTTAATAATTGAAACCACTGAAACTTACGTAGAATAGTACTAAAAGCAAAATCATTATTTTACTATATTAAAATTTTTTGGGAACTGCAACCAGGAGTCTGTTTCTAGACTGTTTAGGGATTAATTTGGTTTCATTTAGGGATTCATTGGTTTCATTTTGTTTCATTTTAAGGAAAGTTATTGCTCAAGGCTAATGGGTTCCAGAGAAGATAAAAACAGATAACACTTGACGCTGATTATTCAGCCTTACTTTTCACAGTCCCTCATCATTCATGAGGACCAGGTTTCTGGTTCTCAGAATAGTCAATGCCTCCTATGGTGGTAAAGAGCTCCTGTTTTGTTTCTTCCCCCCTGCCCAAAAAGTTCTCTCTGCATGTGCTGCCATGTGTAACTTGGAATATTTGTCTCCTGTACCTTGTCTGAAATATTTAGGACAAATGCTGCTTTTTGAGCTTGAAAACAGACAATTTAGTGTCTCTGCCAGCGTATGGGAAACACTGAGTTAGAATCATTATTATGCAAGTACTGCCCTCTTTTTTGGTGGGAAGGGATTGGTTGTTCCTTTGTCAGCAACCTGAAAGTCTTTGGTGTATCTTGTGGAAGTCGCACGTGTAAGGAGCCAGAACATTCTGCTCTAACCATGAAGAGCTTGTTCTGTAATGTTATCCTGGGACTCTGAATTAATCAGATGCCTGCTCATAATTTACCAGGATCATTTCTAGACAGTGCTGCATTTGGGGGACTGTTTATCCTGGGCAGATAAGTCAAAATACAAATCACTTGGAGAAGTGTGAGAAAAAACAGTAAGAACACTGCTGAGCTGTGTCTCACTTACGTTGATGAGATATTCTGAATTCAGGGAAGACTCCTCATTTCCTAAACTATCATAAGTGAGTATTTAGATCCTTACCCTGTTGATTTCCTACATGTAACTGTCTCTCAAATGTTAAAGGAAGTTGGGATACTGTAGGCAGTGGGGTTTTTGTGCTGCCACAGACATTGAGAGGCTCAAATGACACAGCATGGTGCTTTGGGCCACCAGCTGGTGCTGTAATTGCAAATTAGTTGAGCTGTAGCTTCAGATCCTAATAAAGTTCTGCATGCTCCTTGGGTGTTTCTCAGACATGGGAGTGGAGCCATGGTCTGGGAACATCTGAGCCAGACTGATTTGGCTGATTGATTCTTACTCTGTACCTTCTGAGACAGCCTCCTGCTGCTCTGAGAGCCATAAAACCAGCACCTAAGTGCTGCAATACATTTTGTAACTCTGCTGCTGGATCTTGACCTTGTTCTGCATGGAGCCAGTGCTGCTCTCTCCTGTGGCAGGGTTCACCCGTGATGGATACCTGTGGAATTGCATCACTGCCTGGGGGGTTTCATGTGATGAGGGTCTGTCCCTCCCTGCAGCGGTGTCAGAAAGGGCTGCTGGCACCTTCTGTCTGCAAGTGTGCTCTGCTGGCTGTGAGGTCAAGGCCTGCCTGTGCACAGGGATGCTCCAGAAATAGCAGCTTGAGAATAAGGAATCCAATAAACTTACCTTGACATGTGTAACTTTTTTCAGAATCTTCCGTGAGATTTCACAATATTTCTACATAGACTGTTCTAGTATTTCACTGCTGTTACTGTTAGAGGAATTTTCCTGTTATTCTTGTTTATGAAGGATGTTGGTAGTACATCCTCAGGTTTTTCCCCTCTGTGTCAAATGGTTTGCTCTTTTATTTTGTAACCTTGTAACTCCCGTGTCTTTTTTTTTTATGCACTTCTGCCTTGCAAGTGTTTTCCCAATTAGAATGTCTGCTGTAGTCCAAAGTGTGCTGCTTTGTGCTCCTGTTTGTACAAAGCAAATCGAGGTTACTTTTTCCTTATGCTTTAGGTTGTACATTTTATGGATGGATGTCAATACCATATACTTAGCATGCAGTGCTTCCCCCCTGCCCTAAATAAGTTGGCTAATAGTGAAAGGCAGTGCCTGTCACTTCTGTGTGATCTTTTGTCCTTCCCGGTAGGAAGGTGGTGCTTTGCCTGTAGTCCTGTATGTGCCCACATTAACTCATTAACTGAGCAGATTATTACAAACAGTTCCCAAATGACCACTAGTAGTTACAGCTTCCCTCCCCCCCTCAATACTCTATTCCATGACAAACTACTCATCAATGGATTTGTCACAGAAAAGGTTATAAAGTGGTAAATCTTACATTCCACAGGTAACTGTGAATCTTAGTTTTTATGAGCATGGTTTTCATCCTTGGCAGTGGATTTGCCTCTCAACAGGAAGCCCCTGCTCTTGGCAGTAACAATGCTGTTTGGATTGTTTTGGCCAAGCCATTGTTAATTTCACTAGATCTTGCAGTGTGAATGCTGGTTACTTAGTGGAGGTGAAGAAACCGTTTTATACATCTGTACTTTGTACAATTATTTATCTTTTTTTTTTTTCAAATGTATGAAGGGATTCCCTACGGGCTTATACTGCTCTATAAAAGACATGCATGTTTTTTCGTGAGGCTGTTCCACAAACTGAATGTCTTTATGTGATGCAACAGTGTTTTTAGATGTTTCAGGGTGCTTCTTTACCCCTTTGAAGGCTCTTCTAATTGTTTCTTTAGCTGTTGAGGTGAAGGAAACACAGGTGCTCGAGGTGCGTCCCACCGTATGCTGTGTTTTGTGAGGAATTGTGAATAGTATTTGGTCCGTTCCCACACTTTCCAATTTGCTTTGAGTGCTCCTTTATAATGTGTTGGCTACTTTTCTGACCATTGTTAGGCAGGAAGAGGTAAAACTGCATGCTGGTGCTTGTTATTGTATTTTTTCAGTGGAATGTTTTCTTCAAAATGCCTGTGCTTTTGTGTTGATTTTGGGTTATTTTTTTGAGAAGTCTTGCCCCTGTGGACATCTCTGTGTGTCCACTTAATTTAGCAGATATTAGCTGTTAAAAAACACTGCCTGATGTCCCAGCTGGTGGAGGGAGATGTGTTGCCATAGCTGGATTTAAATAACCTCTGTCCTGCTTTGAGTGCAAATGCTGCTGTAGGTCTGACACAGAACCATAAGGGAAACAGCTACTGACATCCAAGCTACTGCTTCTAACAAGGCCTGGGTTTGATTAGGCTGCCTAGGTTGCTGGCAGCCTTAGATGCCTGGAATAAAAGTTTCTAAACCAAACCAGAACTTTGGCTAATTCAGAGCATTGTGCTGGTGGGGTAGCTGACCAGTTTGCTGAGGCTTCTTTTCTCCTTCGGCCTGGAACAGCCTTTCTGCAGCTTTCTGCTTTGTTTCCTCATTGCTGGCAATAGAAACCTCGAGTCCCCCCTGCTTGGTTTTGCTTCCTATTTGTCTCAGTTTTGTAAGAAGCCCCGAAGCACTTCTGAAGCAACTTGCATGAGGATGCAGAAGAACTCTTACATGGAGTAGCGTGTGCTTCTATTAGTTCATGGTTACATTATCCTGGCTGGCATGCTGGTAGATGGATTCAGAAGTAGTGTGCAGTCTGACAAAATATGATTAGTCTGCACTTACTGGTGCACGTAGTGTCTGGGAAACCCTGATGTAAGTCTTGAAAGGCTTTATCTCAACAGTCTTGCTTGATAGCCTTTGGGAGCTTTTTTCCAAAACAAATGACTCACAGCCCTGAGGTCCTTCGTAGAGGCAGTGAATGCTGTTCTTTGTACATGGGAGGAGGGAGAACAAGCAGTTTACCTTTTTGCTTTTAAAGATAAACTCTATAAACAAAACAACCCCCACAACTAATATGCTGATGTAGGGGAGGAAAAAGGTCACAGTGGAAAAAAAGTTGAAAGTATGTAATTTTTTGCAGCCTATTTAAAGGTTGTTAGTGTTTTCTGGAACATTACCTGTTCATTTTGTGCATGGAGATGTGTAAACTAAGTTCTGTTGACTTTGTGTCACATTACATTAACCAAATTTCATCGTTACATTTCATCGCCTGCTTTTTAAGAAATGAATTTGACAATTGGATATTCAGAAATGGAAACTGGATTAGTCTATATCAGGGACCAGCTAATTGAACTCTGGTTTTAACATACAACCACAGGGCATAAAGCTGGTAATAAAACTTCTCTTTTCCCTCTGTCTCCCTGCAAAATACCTCTTTAGGGTTGATAGTGCAGTCTGTTTGCTTACCTCAGGTTAGCAGCTGATCACATAATGTAGTCTGGAATATGAATGCATAGCTAGTCTGAAAATGCTATTTGGTGTTAATCCGCTTGTCTGTGTATCATTTGCCTAAAAGAGGGCTTTTGTGAGGCAGGTAACAACTGAAGAGAAACCAAATCCTGTTAAGCGTGTGGTTGGTGTTATCAAACTGATGTGTGTGCCACAGCATGGAAGTATTCTTAAGTTAAAAACCAAAAAAAAAAACGCCCATCAACACACCAGAAAAACGCAAACCAAACAAAACCCAGAAAAACCCCACCCAAACTGCCTCAAAAGTCCCTGTTTGCAAGCAGACCCAAAGGCCCTGGTTAGAGAGTAGGATTCCTAAAGAAGAGGGAAGATGCAGGACACTCCCTGTGTGGTTTAAAGATTAAACCTCCGAGCGTAGCTGTTGAAAGAGTATCGTGGCACTGGAAAAACCCAGCCTAGTAGTAAGGGCTGTAAATAGCAGTCAAATGTTCTCTGACACGAAGCTGAAGTTGTCTTAGCGCTGAAATGAGTACGAGAGACAGTAACATCATAAACTGCTGGTGAAAAGAAGGCAAGGTGGCCTGGAAAAGGTGGTTTCTAAAATGAAGCTGGAGAGGGAGGGAAGACAGTACAATGGTTGGAGTGTTGATCTAGAGTAATGAAAGGCACGTTCCATTTGGAGCCCAGCAACAGCCATCTTGTACAATGAGAGAGGCCCCTGGGATGCCAGCTGGATTGTGCTGCCTTTATGCGTTAAAATAGCGTTTTGCGATAATTACTGCTGGATTAGCTGAACTAGTGAAAATCCCTGTTCAGATAAAGCTTTCTGGCACTTGCAGCTAGCACAAACCTAAACAATGGATATGCTGATAAGGAGTCTTAATTTTCTAGTGTGAGCAAAATTGTTCTTCAGCTCACCTTTGCCTTGTAGTTTCTCCTCTAAATAACTTATTAGTGCAAATAATCAATGAATGTATAACTTTGCTTTTAAGTACTCCTTTCCCAGCTGGAGTTTGCAAGTCTTTTTTCCAATTGGAATGTATAGTGGTTAGTATAGGCCTCTACCTTTTTATTCTTCTGATGTATTTTTAATACTTAAAACCACAGAATAAAAGCCTTAACTGGCTAGAGCTGCTGTTCTGTTTGGGCTGTTTGTATTCCTACTTTCTAGATTGAATTTCTAATTTCAGTTTAATGAGAATTACTTCCTTATATGTAATGATTCAGTGAATAAACTTGGGTAAGAAAAGATAAGCAGTAAAATTAAGTACAAAGTAATAGTATTTTCAGTTTAAATACTGGGCTCTCAGGGTGAGATAAGGTGTAGTCAGTTATGGTCCTTGAAAAGGAGGAAATAGCATAGCTGACATCCAATTCTAACTAATATTGGAAGAAAGTGTCAAAACATATTTCTAGTTTTGAAAGTAATGTAATAAATGTACTCTTGCTAGATCAGGGGTTTTGTGGATCTAATTGCTATTTTGAAAACTTTATTTTCCCGTTTTTCTAGTAAAGGAAGCCAGTAACTACTTTTGTCCTTGCCCTAAAGGAAAAAAAAATATTTTTATCAGAACTTCAAGGAACTTCCTGACCTGGCAGTACCATTCGGCATAAAGTATTACACAGTGGAATTTTTTGTAAAATAATGTATTATGTGTACAACATAATATATGAAAATATAGGCATCTGTTGACTTTTTTCTTCTGAGTGGTGTTTTAATCAAATTTTGGCTGTTCTGGAGTCAAGTCTTGTGCCCAAGTACAGATAGAAATTCACATGCAGAGGTTTTGGATTTATTGAATAATTAGTTGTGTTTGTTCATGCAGATATACTTGAAAGTGTGATTTGTCATGTCTGGTAAAGTTTAAAATGAAAGGACTCTTGGGAAACACAATCTCCTTTTGCTGTCATCAGTAGATGTGATGCAGTTTGTTCTAAAACTTGGGGTAGAAGTAGGTGGTATTTTAATGGAACAGAAGATGGATATGTCCCTGTTACTGTAGACCCTACTGTTTAGCAGATTAGCATATTGTCCTGTTTCCAGCTGGGACACACATTTAAGATTAAAGTAAATGTGAAAGAGAGTTGCCTTTCCAGTCTTAAAATCAAGGTTTTGTCTCTAAACATGAGCATTTGCAAAGCAAAGAGAACAACTGGAGAGACAGCTGAACTGCTTAGGAGTCGGGAGCAGGAAAGCAAGGCAAACACAGTTTCTCACTGTTTAACGTGGTAACTGTTTTTCTGGTGTGAAGGCAGATCTCAGTGACAACATTTGAGAAGCTAACAAGCAAAGCATCCTAAAATGGGGGAAACAAAGTGTTGCAGTCTGAAGCAATAATTACTTTGCCAAGAGCTTTGAAATTCTAGAAGAGCTTCTCTCTAGAAGAAAAAGCAGTGTGTAATTCATCATAAAGATGTTGATCAGTATAGTAACTTTTATGACCTTGCATAATAATTGATTAATTTCTTCCTTGTGGGTGTCGTCTGCTCTGGAGTGAGACTGCTATTTCTTTTTTTCACTGTGTAACCATTTTGGCAGAATTTGGATTCAGACCTGTTTCAGAGAGGAATGATACGTTGAGAAATAGTTTTTGACTTTACTCATTGAGATGATGGTGCAAATGCCCATTTGTGCTGGCTGCTCTGTGTGGGTAAAACCCCTCCAAACAAGTGTTTCAAGCACACATCTGCGTTGAGACGCTTCTGTTCAAGGGCTGTGTGCTTACTGCCACTGCACTCTAGCTGCTTAATTTTTATTGCAAGAGATGCTTGAAATAGCTGACATTGTGGGAAAATCAAACAGCTTCTACTCCGTGTTTCATGGTGCATCTAGATCATCCAATTTTCTAGGACAGAACGTTAGATGTAATGAATGCACAAATGTTAATGTTAATTATTAACTAGATTGAATTAGTTACTGCAGTCGTCTTGGTGTTGAAAGTTAAAAGTGGGTCACTGAGTCTCAAAATACTTTTGCAATGAATTCTAGCACTGATTTTCCTGTTTCTTGTGCTGTTCTTTGTCTGCTAGTCTGGAGGGGAAGAGTAGAGCACTTCAAGCCTTTTGCTTGTACAAGAACAATTAGTGTACAAGTAACATGTCCCTTCTGTTGGAATTACAGTAGCACATACATGACAGGACAGATTCCTCTGAATCCCTCTGCCAACTCCAGAAAATGGATTTCATTTACAAATAAATGTATAAATAGTGGTAGAATTTTTAGATTATGTTACCTTTACCACCTTGTTATTATCAAAGTCATTAACTGATGAAATCAAGATTTGGACTGTGGGAAATGCAGAATTTTTTACTGTTAGTTGTGAAATAGCACTGTATGAAGGATATTCAGAGGAAAAACTGATCACAGGTTTGAATGATTATAGGTTAATTTAAGCTGCATTTAGTACGAGAGTGTATGCAATTGAGATTATACCTAAGGGACTAGGTTTTAATGACAAGCCTTAATACCTTGAGGAAAATGTATTAGTAAGCATTGCTAGAAGAAGCAAGGAATTTGGGAGGTGGTGTATGAGTTGGAATCAGGAATTTCTTCAAGTTAGAGGTTAAAATCTTAACTGACTTGCAGTCAGACTTGGAAGAAGAGCTGCTGAAGTAGCTGTTTGAGTAGCCACTTCAGGAAGGATATTACTAATATATAGGAAGAGTGAAAAAATAGTTTAAAAAATGATCTTGAGAGATAAAATGATGTGAGAAAGAAATGAGAGTTATTCAAAATAAGACTGACTTAGCCTTGCCAAAAAGTAATTTGGATCAAAGAAGAGGAGAGTGCAAGAAAAATGTGCTGTTCCGTGGGTAAATGCAGTAGTTTGGCATGAAAATTGAATTCATATTTCAATATAGGTGATCACTTCGACTGCATTCAATGGCAAATGTAAATAACTCATAATTGAAGTGAAAGCAGAAGTGCTTCCAGATTGTATCAACTTGATGATGAAAGCCTCTCCTTGATTTGTGAAATTTGTGTGTGGAAACCTGTGCTCAAAGAGGAGACCAGAGATCTACTGTAGAGAGGCATTTAAGTGGAAATTTAGTATTCCTTTGTTTTACACATTATCATAAACGTCTCTACTGAATGCACAACATAAGAATGCTCATTAGATTTTCCTGTACAAGGAAGCAGTTGTAACTGGGTAATTTTTACACATCAGTGTTTGCTTGCTACACCGAGACAGGTCTTGGGTTGCTTAAGAATTCATTTGTTTCGAGCTGCTTGAATGAGGCCAAGAACTTTGCCTTATCCCGGTGCCCTCGGAAATGAGGACAGGATTGTCAAGAGCTCCATTTATATTTGAAGTATTTTGTAGTAAAGACTTGTTAAGAGATGTCAGAAATTAATGAATCAATCTTGTGTTTAGTTGGGAGGAGGGTGTGAAAGAAATAAGGCTTATTGCTTATTATTAAATATTCAGACATTTATTTGGTAGTGCACATCATAGTGATAGAAATACTATGTTGTTTATTTAAACCTCTTACTTTTAGACTTTGCATATTAGAACTACCAGCAATCTTTAAGATCTTCTTAAAGGATACAGAATGAGAGGCTGCTTGAAACTCCAAGTGTGAAATGCATGTTATTTTTGGGAAGAGCATTCCAGTAAAATGAGGTGCTAAGGCAGAAAATGTCATAAATAAGGTACTTGTATATCTGCACTCCAGTGGGGTGTTCTCAAAGAATTTTATTTCTTCTAGAGCCACACACTGTCTTAGTCAAGGTAGGAGTTCTTGGGGTTCATCTGCTCCCATCACCTTGGCTGGGTTGAATTTTGAAGTCTCAAGGGATAGAGATTCCACAGCTCCTCTAGGCAGCCTCTCCCAGTATTTCACTGATTTCTTGGTGCAACTTTTCCTTACCTGGTTAAAAACTCCTTTTCTGCACTTTGTGATTATCTCTTACCTTTCTGTAGTGCACTTGGAAAAAATTGTGACTCTCGTTCCCAGTAATTCCCTGTTGAGTAGCTGAGAGTGGCCATTATGTTCCTGCCTTAGCTGCACACTGAACAAGCACAGCTGTGAAGCCACTCCTGGTGCATCTTTTCCTCTAGCCCCATTAATGGTTTTCTCTTTGATTTGCTCCAATTTGTCAAAGTCTTTTTTTCCGCTGGGGAGCCCAAAACTGGGCACAATGTGCCAGATGCAGTCTGAATAGAGGGGAATAATCACTTTCGAAATAGTTGAGGTTATTTTGTCCCAGGTGCAAGTTTTAGCCATGGCCTCCAGATTTGAGGTTTCTGTCACCTGACTTCTCCAGCCTGCTGAGAAACCTCTGAACAGCAGCTCTGCTGTCCAGCGTGCCAGTCTACCCCAATTTACAGAAATGCATCCAGAGACTTGCTGAAGTTTCATTACATCCCATTTTCCTGGTAATCAGCAAGTGCATTGAACAGTTTCATAGCTGGTATTGACCCACTTGAGAAATGCACAGCCTACCAGGTAGATGTGAAGCTGTTCCCTAAAAACCTTGGAGCCTCTGGCTCTGCAAACCTTGCTTCTTGTTCTGCTGGAGGATGGTCATGACATTTGTCTTTTTCGGGCTGTCAGGAACTTATCTTGATCATTCCATAAAGTTGTTAGAGTGGCCTCATGGTGTCACCACACGGTACCTTCAGCTGTGTTGGGTGCGTGCTGTTCAGTTTGGACTCTCTGTGTCCAGTTCAGCAAACTGCAGCCCCTAACTTTATTTCCCTTTAATGCAATACTCATGCAGAACTGGAAACTCTGGGAACAAAGCTTGGTTTTGAGACCAAGACAATTATATGTAGCCTTTTCTTGTACTTTGCTGCTCACATTTTCATAATTAATCCATAAAACCATAGAAGGCTTGGGTTGGAAGGGACCTTAAAGATCGCCCAGTTCCAACCCCTGTGCCATAAGCAGGGACACCTTCCACTCAACCAGGTTGCTCAGAGCCCCATCCAACCTGGCCTAGTTTTCATTCATGTCAGTGTCAACCTGGTGTTTAAAAACAAGTGTTAAATTAACAAAATATGGTGGTGGGTTGGTTTTTTTTTTCTTTTTTTTTCAGGTGAAATTAAGTTTTAGAAAGACAGTTCCTTCTTGTAGTGAATCTTTCTTGTAATGAACCATGAATTGCATATTCATATGTTAACACTGGGGCTAAAATGTGTCGCTCAAAGATTAGCCACCTTCCCTTGACACAGGTCTCTACATCAGAGGCTGCCCTTGTATTAAATAGGTAGTGTAAAAACGCTGCTGTCTTGCTGTTCCAAGAGGAGCTGGGCATTGTTTATCTGAAAGAAAATGAGTTACATGATCTGTGGTGCTGGTAACGTAATGACGGATTCTGTTGCAGCACGTTCGGGAACTCGCATTGCCTGGGGAATCTGGGCTCTGAAAGCTGTGATTTGTACCATGTGTCGAAAGCTTAGGAAATAACAGAAGGTCACTTTTTGTTAAAATATGTGTAGAACATAGGAAATGTATGTATGTTAAGTGGTTTTTTACAGGAAGTCATCAGCTGTCAGTCTAGTTGTTGGAGATGTTGTTTTTCATGCCTGCCTAAAAAGGCTTTCCACAGTATGCTGGGCTGAGAGTCACGGAGCCTCAGCACAGAAAGCAACAAGCCCTCGAAAAATAGACTATTTGTAGGAAAGAACTAATGTGTCTGGCTAGCTTTTGGTCCTGGCCTTTTAAGACCTTCAGGTTAAAAGCTTTGATCGTTTCAATCTACGATGATTGTTCCTATTCGATAAAGATACTGATTTGATGGTTGATAGCTTTGTTCAATTACAGGGTACCCTGGTGCTCCCAGATTGGTTCATTCCCAGATTTTACTGTAGAGATTTTTTTCCATTAGCTTTGACATCAGAGACAAACCAAGAAATTGATTTTTGATAAAAATCTGTCTTGAAAGATGTGAAAGATCATGGTAGGAATCTTCTGCTCCTCTTTTACTGTTGAGTAAACTCCTGACCCAGAGAGAATCGGCCTTTACTGTGGCAAAACCTTTGGCTTGTGATGCTACTGTATTGAATCTGCTTTGAGGAAATGGAATCTGCTTCAATTACTGCATGGATTCTGCACACCCTTTTAGAGTAAGCAAAGTAGTAAATGCCCTGAAGAAATATGTTTGAAGAATCAGTGGAAAAATGGATTTGATTATAACAATGTAATATTTTGAGGAAAAAATCAGGATAAATTACCAAAGATGCCATGTCTAAGGGAACACCCCTGTGTAAGAGGATAAAAGAAAACAAGAATATGGATGAGTGCATGGAGCAAGCATAAACTGAATTATCTTATTTCATGGTTCTGTGGAGTCTAAATGCAGGACTTTATTCAACCAGTATAAAAATAATGGCTAGAAAGATTTCCCCTGTCAGTGTAAGTGTGTTATAATGAAATCATTGGCCTCTGTATAGTCCTGATTTTTTTCGAAACATCTGTTGGAAACATTTATTGAAAAAAAAATCTTCATGATTTTCTGTGGGATGAAAAGATCTAGAAAATAATGGAAGAAAGTGGGAAAATGTTGCTCTTGTCACTTGCAGGCTGTTTCATTGAAAATCTTACTTCCAAGCTAAAATAATGAAGGCTTCTAATAAAGTATTTCCATGAAGTTATCGCTAAGTTTGCATTCAAGGCAAAGACAAAATCTGTGTATAAAATTCTAGCATCCATGTTCTTTTCTGTCTCAAGCTTGGAATGATGGATGATGAAAGTTCAGGATTCCATACTTTTTAAAGGAACAAGACAGCAAATGGTCATTCCTTCTGTATGCTGAAGGAATTGCTTAAAAAACATCCCACCCTTGTGTATGAAAGGATTTTACTGTCTGTTTCTCTTAAAAAACTGGTATCTGGTTTTGAGTAATTACATGGTCTATTTAAATCGAGAGTTGCGAAGTGAAGTATCTTAATACCATCTTTGGTTGGATTTCAGAGAGCCCAATGAATTTAAGGGAAGATAAAA
>WAAE01023630.1:0-42488 GCA_013400495.1 Nicator chloris | reverse complement strand
GTATTCTAGTTCACCCTGTGTCGGCCCCGGGCTCAGCACTGTTTTGTTTTGTTTGTGGCTTTCCAAAAATTATTTTGTCAATTTTTTTAATAAATTCTTTCTGTATAAATTAATTCAGCTTATTAATTTATAACAGTTTTTCAAATTGCCTGAAATGTGTCCTTCTTTTTATTTAACCTAGCATTTCTTAAAGAATGTCCATCCAGTGCAGCTACCTGAAAAAATGCTGAAGTGACTCAAACGGTGATTGTGTCCAGCAGCCACTTCTCAGTATTCCACTTCTGTAGCACTTTACAGCAAGGCTGTTAATTTTGCCTCTTGAATTCAACAAGAAGTCATGATGGTCGAAACAGCTAAAATATTAATGAATCAATCATCTCACTGTCGTTATAAAAGTTCCCTCTCCTTATGCAGAGCATGGGAAAGAAAGCTGCTGTGGCCCACGTCAGAGAACGACACTATGGGGACAGGAACAAGCTGCTCCCTGTGCAGACAGCAAGCGGGAACCTCCCAAAGGAGGATCACTGCCAACAGCAGAACTCACTGTTCCACTGACAGGGAGCTGCGCTTGCTGAGGTCCCTGCTTTTTGCCTCCTTTGCTGTGCAGGAACTGTCCCCACCACAGCCCCTTTGGCCCTGCTTCTGGAAGGAGGAGAACGCCCTCCCTGCTCTCCTCCTCCCAAACACACACCCACTTTGTTCCCCTCTCCTCTGCCCCCCAGGTGTTCCCCTTTCCCTTGCCCCAGCCGCAGTGCTCATCAGGCCCTTCCACAAGGACACGTGGTCTCCGTGGCAAGGACTCAATCTCTGTGTGTCATTGAGCCTTACGGCCTGACCACACAGCTTGTGTGGCCTCTGGAGCAATGCTGGGAGTCAGGGAGAAGCACGGCCTCCATGGCTTCTTGCTGCACAATCCACCTAGGCCTAGATTTGCCAGGGCCACAATTATTGCAGGTGGTTAAACTACGAATCTGGCTGGGAGTTTTGATGCAAGTGCATATTAATTTATAACAGTTGGGGCGTGCTCTGTGTGTGAGGGGCATGCTGAGGGAGGGGAAGGCTGGAACATACAGCTGTTCAGTGTTGGCACTGAAACGCTATTGTGTAACTCAGGTGCTGATTTTAACCGGTGGGTAGTATGCAGTGACACTAGGATAGAAACAGAAAGCAATGTTCAGTAAGAGCAAGCATAGGCAAGTGATCTGGATGTTTTTCTCTTGCTGAGCTGTTCTTTTAGGCCTTGAAAACAGGAGACAGCATTGATGAAGTAACTGAGGAAGTCAACCTGGTTGGTATTGACTCTCCTTTGCACTGTCAATTCTTCTTCTTTGGGAATATCTCACCCTGCTCTCTGTGTCTCCTAAGCCTGTTAGTCTAATACTAATGTTTTGGGTTTTTTTTTAGGCCCAGGCCATCTGACAGTGGTATTGCACCAGAGATGTTCATGCCACTGCAGTTCTAGGTCTCTCATTTTTTGCATGAAAGTCTTGTCCCCTTTGTTATGGACATTGCACTCCTTAGGAAGCTGACAAATACATTTGAACATAGTGAGAAAAATGTTAAGTGCAAGCGTTGTGAAGATGGGTGAGCAATTTAACAACATCTTTCATGTGGAACTGCTGCAGACTGAATGGAGCAAGCGAAGCAGTGGGGAACAAAGACACACAGACCTCCTCACACACCCGAGGAAGACTGTTTTACTGTAGCAAGCAAAGGGTTTTATACGTTAAACTCAGTAGCACCTAACCGAACCTAACCGAACTTAACTGAAACCTAACCGAGAAAAGCCCTCACTGGCTGCTGCAGCGGCAGTGTCGTTGCTAAGGCACCCCTGCATCCAATCAGCTCTCTGTTTACATGGCACTCACATCTCCCCAACCAATCACTACCTCGCTACCAACCGGCACTCAACCGACATTCAACTGACTCTCACCCAGCTCTCCCGCAGCCCCGATCTGCAGCTGGGCCCTTCCCAGAGTGCCTTTCGGTGAACAGAATTTAACAATTTTAATACCTTTAGTAAAGGCTGAGTGCAGCAAGTCCTGGTGTCAGATGTGCATCCAAACAAAGTAGGTTCGAGTAAAATGAATCACAGCCAGAGAACTGTCAGTGCGTACCAGTAGTGCCAGAAGAGCTTTTGAGTCAGATCAGGGTTTCTGTAGGCAACTGTCCCTTGGATTTACTGAAGAAAATCCCTTACAGGTTGGACACTGAAATCCACAAGAAAATTCACTTTTGCTCCAAATGTGAAGCCAGGTCCTTTCTCTTTCTTCCTGCTTCCTTCATCAGCGAAGCACAAACTGAGTTAGAATTTAAAACTGTGTTGTGTTCTATGCAGCTGCTACCAGAGAGGATGAGCATAAACAGCAGGACAACCTGCTGCTGTCTTCAGGTTTATTATGGAAATATAAAATGTCATGGAATTTTATTGGTATGAAAACATTATTTTTCAGGTTCACAATTACCACTCCCTAATTTGAAATAAAACTGAATATGGTCCCACTCTTAAGAATTTTACCGCACCTGCAAATCCACTGACTTGATGAGAGGGTAGGAGCACTCAGCATTGGAGGGAAAAGGGGTAACACAGGTTATTAAACTGAATTCTATTGAAATTATTCTTCATGATAAGGTCACATCCAGCCCTTTATGAATCTAAGCTGAAGTGGTTTTGATGCACCAAATCTCAGGTTTAATTGCTTATGAAAATCTGGATCAGAACTATAACTTGTATCATCTAAACCATCATTTCCAACAACCAATGTGACAAAACACTTAAGTTCACATAAAAGCAGAAGAATTTTATCTTTTTATCCATCACTAACTTTTTCAACAATCACTTTGGTCTCTAATTAAGAGTGATGGTAATAAGCTTTTCCTAAGGGACCAGTAAAAATATACAATGAACTTTGCTAATAGCCTAGTACAACAAATAATCTGTATTATTACCTTACAGGGAAGCTCTATGAAAGGTTCAATCTTTTTTATTTATTACCACCCTGTCACTCCACCCTTCCTGACCCATCCCCAAAAATATCTTGCACTCATCTTGCATAATGCCAGCAAAAAAAAATTGCATGTGTTATTCCTGACTGCTAATAATTCTCAAACAATTTTGGAATGATCAGGTTCAGGCAGCTTTTGGAAGCAGTCTTCACCTTAATCAATTTTAACAAGCCTATAAGAAGAATCATACAAACAGGATAATAATGGGACAAATAGAGACATTTGAACAACTAGGAGGTTTAACTGGTATTCTTAACCATTTGCCAGATAATTTTAAGGTGCTGAAGGACACACTTCATGACTTGTACCTTTCTTAAAAACAATGAACCTCTGAACACAGGATTTTGCATCTTTGAGCTTACATTACCAGGATCTAATTACATTCTTGTGGGTTGCACCAAGAATCTGGGGAAGGAAACTCATTTCATGCCTTGTGGCATTGTGTCAGTGAAGAGAAAGGCATTTTTTACTGGGGCATAACAAGGACAAACAGCCAGCTGGTGACATATTTTCCATTGGTTTGAGTGGAATTTCACCGATCTGAAATTCTAAAGACCTAATAAAAAATAAAATAAATTCTTTTTAAAAAGTAATTCAAGAATTCATAATGCCAAAAGTCACAGTGAGGCCACAGTATATTTAGGTTTTCTTTTTGACATGTATATTCAGGCTAAACTTCAGGAGGGTGTTAATTTCTCAGTAATTAAATCACCCAGCAGAGCCAAGAATGACAGATCTGTTACCATCTGTACCAAAGTTTTTCCTCTGGTCTTCTAACTTTGGCTCCTTATCCTATATGTGTTACCTTTTCTTCGTATTCTTTTTAATAATTGGACAAAGCTCTAAAGTGACCTGAAAAATATTTTTGGTTATACAGGGCTTTTCAGAAAAAAATGTTTCCTTTTCTCCAGGAGAAGAAAATCCAGACTGGATAAGAAAGAGCCAATAGTTAATTCAGTTTCCTAATCCATGAACAATATAGATAAAGCATTCAGTCAGTTGTAATGATAATTGTACTCTCTGGATGCTTACTTGTCCTTGATGAAAAAAAAACAGGAATTAAACACACATTAATATAAAATTCTATTTTTTATAAATTAGAAAAAAAAATAGATTTATGGCACTACTTATTCACGTGACGGAGAGGTGAACTTTATCAGATGTAGAGATCTCCAACTCATTACTGCAAATATCCAGAAAAACATTTATCATCCTTTACACAAACACATTGTAAAAATCAGCATGAAAAGCACTGCCACATTCTAATTCTCAAGCCCCACTTAACAGCACCTGAGCACCCCATGCTACCAATGTTTTCATCCTTCAGCACTATCAGGCCCTTCCCCAGTCAGGGTAGCAGCTCAACCTCCAATGCCAGAATCTTAGGTAAAATTTTTAGGAATTTTGTTTTCTAGCAGAAACTTCTGACTTTCTGGTTTTTGGTGGGGTTTTTTGTTTGTTTGTTTGTTTTTGTGGGTTTTTGTTTTGTTTTGGTGGTTTTTGTTTGTTTGTTTTGGTTTTGTTTTGTTTTGGTTTTTTTCCAGATTTAGAAGTACTCCTGAAGTACTGGATTTTCCCACAGAACAGACTTTCCAATTTTGGGTCTTTTTAAGTGTACTGATGCATCTCTATTAGTATTCTGATCTCATCTGCAAAGGAGGTTACGCCCACTTAATATCTAGTAAAATCTTCTTTTTAAGTTATAAGAATCAAATAATCAGTTTTCTGCTGTATTGCAAACATAGATGTATTTCTACCAATTAGGAAAACAGATGACTATTAATATCATAACAAAAGGTTGTGTAACATAAAACTTGGAGACTATGGCTTCAACTTCCTTAAAAATGGCTTACTTTTGTGTGTGTTTTATCCTCTAAGGCAAGATATTTCTTACTCTTTCAGAAGTGGGAGATTAGGTCACCAGTAGAGAAATAATCATGGTGTTTGCTGTGTTATTAAAAAGTAGATCAGTAATGACATTATCTCATCAGTGGTGTGACATACCATCAGTTATTCCGTCATCAAGGATTTGCAACTGCATCACCAGGAGTAGGCTGAACCTAACTTACAACTCAACAGCAACTTCCAAACCTTTAAACTCAATTTTCATGACTATGCAAGGTAAGAACACATGGTCTTGTGTTATGTGCCAGTTGAAAAGTACTCCATGATTAGAATTACTTTTTTGAGCCAGGGATGATTTTGTAATGGACAAGTACAGACCAGCATAACAGAATTGGTTCCATTTGTCAGCTGAGTTATGATTCTATCACCCTATATATTAGTCCTTTCAGCATTTCTGGAATTTCTTGCCAAAATTAGCCTGGCTTTAGATTCAGCAGTTATTCAAACCAGTGTAAAGGCAAATTCATGTGAAAAAAATAGCAAGTCAGGTTAAGATCGGGGAATCTATTTGGCAGCCTTGCTGAACCCCTCTAAGGCATTTGATTGCAAGGAACATACTCAATCTTTTATGGTATTCTTTATCTACAGATACAGCCTAAAGGAATATTTAGCTTTATCTCTTGATGTGCCTTCTTTAGGCAATAAATACACAAAGGCTGCAGTTTTAAGCTAACATTTACCTCATGATATTTATTGCTACTCATACTTATCTACTCATTTTCAGCAAAGTTCCCCCTCCAGATAAGGTAAATTTTAAAACAAATTTACTGTTTGTACTATTTTCTCCAATCGTTCAATTCTATTTAAAAGTTATAGAAATTATATCTGAGCTGAATAATTTCACATACATACAAAAGAACATGAAAGAAAAAGTGAGAATAGGAAGATACTTTATATCAGCCTGTGTTTAACTGATTAATTTGTTTAATTCTAATCCTTGAGTTTGCTACTAACCTGAATCTCCAAGAGAAACCAAATGAATCTTTATTTCACCTTTCAATGTTGCGCCTAGTAATTTTTTAGTTAAAACTAAAATAACTGCAGTTTCTAATAAACAAGGGCACAATTTACCCTCATCACAATCATCTAAAATTTTCACTCCATTAAGTTCTGTAAGATTTTTCTATAAAGTAGACATCTGTGAGCTAAATTTCCATACAGCTGAGTGAGCAGGACATTTGGAAGTCCATTCCTCCCCCATGGTACAGCTGCTGCACAATGTCAGTCAGAGCTTACGCCTTCACAATGGTTGCGTGCAACCACAGCACAGAGCATCAGTTGTGGGGTGGAAAAATGGGATAAACATGACACATGGCTCCAATACTGACTGTTTTTGGAAATGAATTGTGGACTCATACTCAGCATATCTTTCTAAATTTGCTTAAAAACATTCCATATGACTCAGTCTTCCATTTCAGTATCAATCCAAATTTTCAACAATTTCATCTCCTGAACATGGCAATAAATATCAATTACCAAATGCTACCTTGAATATTTGCAATATAGGCTGTATAAAATGAAACAGCTGGTTTAACTTTAAAGATAAGCCAGTAATCTTTTGCCTCCAAAATAACAACAGTCTCCCAATGGTGTTTGGCACATCTGATAAAGAAAAGAGTCAAGCAGTAGGTCCAGGAGCTGGAATGTGTAAGCAATCTTCATCCCATCTGTGGATGCATGCCATAGATGGGTTGGTCAAAGTTAGAGATGTGATTGACTAGCTACCTAAATAGCTCTCCTTCAGAAGCTGATGATTATGGGATGTAGAGCTGCATGTTGAGAAAGTCCAGATTGGCTAATGGCAATTTCCTGCTGTGCCTTTGACACTGCTTGACTCTAAATCAACAAAAGGTTCCTTCTCTATAGCAAATGTCTACATTTTCATTTGACAACGCTAATTGAATACTTCCTCCTCAAAATTTGAACACTGACATAGAAGATGTAATTCTGTGTTGACTTCCAATAGTGAAGAGTTAATTAGCATGCAACAGTTCAGGGCAGAATCAAGTTTCATGTGCACAAAAGCCAAAACCACCTTTTTCAACATCCTATTCATTTAACATTAATTTCAGAAAATAATGAGAGGCCATGCAATAGACCAAGGTGTTATTGTCTTTCAGGTCAGGTTTGTTTGCTGAGAAAGGAAGGCTTAATTTGGCGTGATCAGCTAAAACAGTGTCAGCTGTGTTTATTACCAAATGACGCAAGCATCTAGACAATGAACTCATAGATACTCTGACTAGAGTGTTTCCACAATACTGGTAGGAAATAAGAAACCCTTCATTAGAAAGGATCACAGAATTTAAGGAGAAGGAAAAAATAATCAAGCCAGGAAGGTATCTGGTGGTAGAAAACACAAATAACATATTTCTTCCATGTGCAAATTAGTTCAGTGACTAAACAACACTGCCATTCGTGTATTCCTCGTGTTCAATTATATATTAAACGTGCTACACCCTTCAAAAGCCACAGCTTTCCCTGGACAGGGAATTCCTTTTATGCCAAACCATGTCGTGGTTTTATACTGCAAACAAATGAGAACTGGTGAGATCAACAGCTCATTTTGGGTTATGATCTAAGACAATATTAACGGTGTTCCCCAGAGATGCATTGCTGATGTTCCTTTCCACTGCACTGTGTATTAAAGAGTTTTAACAAGTAACTGTGACTACAGTCAGTGGGAAAGAAATACTCATCAAGCTAGAAAGTAGAATTGAAAGGATAACCCCTTCCTTCTACTCACAACAATTCATATTTGAAATAAGAGTTTGAGTACAGCAGAACTCCCTCCTTAAGGCAATTAAAGCTCTCAACTAGTGACCATATTAGAGTCCAAGTTCCAATGAGGATACATTTCTGTAAATCCTTCTTGTAAATTAAAGGGTTTCAGGGTTTGTGCATAGTTTTTGTCATGCTGGAAACAGAATTTATGTTCATATCTTTGTGCTTTTAATCTACAAATGTGGGTTCCTTTTTTTCCTCTATTTGTCTTCCCCCCCTCTCTTTCTTCCTTATTGCAGTTAAATAACGTTACTTAAGAAGGGAAATAAACCAAACCACACGTACAAAAAAAATTCTTCTAGATCTCCAACAGTAGGATAAAAATGCCAATAACGCCATTTAATATTCATCCTCTGGTTCTTTTAGATTTACATAGATCAGGGTATGTTGCTACAAAAAAAAAGTGGCACGAAAATCAAGTTGTTTCTCAGTTACATTAGATGGAATTAACTGTGTGAGTTTCAAAAATCAGTTGCTATATACGGTGTGTTCTGGTCACTTTAAAATATGGCCAAATTTAGAAATAAAAGTTATTAAAATTATAATCCTCTTGTGTTAATTTTTTTACATCTCTAGAGCAAGTGGCTCCCTATAATTCAATGGTCAGGGTAATCTGAAATATAGTTTACCGTGAAAATTCTGTGTCATATTGAGGAATATTGAACTGAGAAAAGTAACTCAGTAATCTAATAGTTTGGATTTCCAGATCCTAATTTCTTGCCATTTGAGCACTGCAGTATTTTGAAGAGTAGACCAGGTTTCACAGGAGATTATTGATATTAAGGAATCACAGACTGAAGAGTTTATGGAAGAAAATTCTCCAGCTGGAGTTGGTGGTAAAAAATAATGTTCTAAATCTCTTGCTCTGTTTCAAGGATTTGATATTTGACTCAGGATGTTTCAAGTCCCACATAACACTGGCTTCTACATCAAAGAACATGTTGTAACATCACCTCTCCTCAGTATGGAATCAGCCTTTTTCATATACTTTTAATACCCAGAGGGAAAAGCATAGGGGTAAGAAAAGCTTTAAAAAATTACTATCAGGTCATTCTTTAAACCTTTTTGGTTATTCTTTAAATCTTTCTGTTCAGACACTGGAATTAAAAAATAAATTGGACAAGAACCTGACAGTGACTGACACACTAATAGTGAAAAAATGTTTTGATCCCAGGCGACATTGTTAGCAAGGTATGGACAAACACAGTATCTACAACTTCATAAAAAACCTGAAAAGCCAAAGCCTACATTAATTGAAGCAAGAGATAGCACAGGTGTGTTGCTGATTAACAGCAGAACAACAAAATTTGGAGAGAGAAGTTTGACAATATTGGACAAGAAGACGATAAAAACTACTGGAAGACTGAAAGCATGAGAGACAAGGAGAAGACAAACTCAAATTACTTCAAGAATTTGAACGTGATGAAGTGACACTTCCAACAACTGTGGAGAAAAGCGAGCAGAAGAGATATCAGGAGGAATTCGTAATTCTATCTCCTTCGACACATTGAAGTTCAAACTGGCATTAGAACTTCAAAAGAGAGATATTGAACAAATAACTCCATACTGACTATCCGATCTGGAATTGCTGAGGTAAAAGAGTAAGTATGAGTGATCCACTTTAAGGGAGTAATTTGTACCCTGAAGTCATTACAGGGAAAGGTAGGCAAAGCAAGACAAAAAGGAATGGACTATATAAGTTTTTGAGAAGGCAAAGCTGGGTAAAGAATGATCAGATTAGACAGAAAGAAAAAAATACTAAAAATAGGGCAAGAAGAAGGCTGATGTGAGGCTGTGTCAGAGACTCCAATAAGGCAAAGAATAGTTTATTTATAAAGCACGAGAAATAAATTTGCAGAGTAATGCTTAGGAAGTTTAGGCACGGTAAGGAGAATGAAATCTATCCAGGAGTAAATCAGTCAGCTGAAAGAGAGAAAATGTGATTGCTCAGGTCCAATCCACAAAATTTTGTATCTGGGTGATTAAATGTCCTTTCGGGCTTAACTTGCTGGGTTGGGTTTTGGAGATGTAACTACAACAGCAGGAATACTTTGGCTGAAAGATGTGAGTGCAAAGGTAACATATTCAATATGGTTATTAAATACAAAGTCAAAAGAATAAGGAAAGGGCCAGACTCAAGCTCTTTTTCAATGTTGAAAATGTAAATCTCATTAGGTCATTACAGTCCATGTCTGGTCCTTGATATCCCAAGCTAGAAAACAATGCTACCTTTTAACAGGTCCTATGCACAGCGAGATTTTCCTTTAATTCATGCTCACAGGGGCAAAGTCAACAAAAATGCTCCTATGCTGCTCCCCACTACTGCCTTTGTCAGGCAATTACTGTAAAAGGAGTAATAGAAAGGACAAAACAACTACTGTGTCTCTGGCTTGAGCTGTAACTGCAGCTCCTTTAGCTGTTTAAAACATTTCCAAGGCACCCATGCTGAGAGTCAGCCTTGGCTGTGCTGACAACTCTGGACATTTTCAATGCAGTGCCACATTAGGAATCTTTCAAAGCCACATCCAGGACTTCTTTATTTAGCTGTGTTTACTCCTGCTACCATGTTTTGGATTAGTTTGGATGCCACAGTGATTTCATGCACTAAACCTGCAATATATTGAACAGTGAAGTGAGGCAACAGCTGTGTTGTATGGTTAACAAAAAATGTAAACCCATTACATTTCTGTTGATGTTAATGTTTTTGGACAGCAAGCTTCCCTTTGAAGAATGGGAATATCCATGAAACCTGCTTTTTTCTTTCCTAATCACTGTCCTCTATTCCTCCCCTGTCTCTCCATCCACTTCCTTAAAAAAAGGCTGCAAAAAGCTCTGATCAGTGCCAAAGCCCTGAGGAACTTAATTTCAACCAGAATATAAGCCTATACGTCAGCTCCTACTCTAACACCAACTCCTTATCAAGTAAATCATTAAACTTCAATTCCAATATTAAATTCCATGTGGACTCTAAAGCAAACCCCCATTTTAGGGTTTTATACAGTAATATTTGACAGTGTTTTTCTCATTCACTTAGTAACAAGTGACCTAAGATTCTTAAGACTTGGAAATTTGGGCCAATTTCCATTCAGAAAATATTCAACACCCACTTGAGCCCTTTCAGTAGGTGAGACTTGTTTTCAAAGTCCTTTTCAAATAGAAGCTTCCCAGAAAATACCCCCGGCCTCAATGTGTAAGAGGAGCTACGGTAATTATTACCAGCAGACTGACAGGGATCCTTCCATTGCTTCCTTTGAACTCCCCTCTGCCAACAAACTACTTGAAAACTACTAGAAACCCTTAGCGAGCTGTGAGGTTTGCTGTTCTGAAGGTCTTTCAACCCCTTAAAAAGCTGAATATTGCTGCCTTGAGGAGGAGAACTAAGAGGATGAGAGGCACAATCAAGGAGGAAAGAGCCAGGGTATGTTAGTGGAAGCCACTCTGAATAAGCACTTTTTCCCAGGGAGCTGGGAGGGTCATAAATGTAGTCACTGGGATTCAGGGAGAGGCTGTTTTAATAAAATCACTCACAGAATCATTTGGGTTGGAAGGGATCTAACAGACAATGTCGTTCCAACCCCTCTGCCATAGGCAGGAACACCTTCCACTAGACCAGGGTGCCCAAAGCCCCATCCAGCCTGGCTTTGAACACTTCCAGGGATGAGGCACTCACTTTGTGTGTGCCAGTGTCGTAACACTTCTACAGTGATGATTTTCTGTATTATATATATCTAAATCTAGCCTGGTTCAGTTTAAAGTCATTACCCCTTGTCCTATCACTATATGCCCTTGTAAAAAGTCCTTCGCCAGCTCTCTTGTAGCCCCTTTAGGCACTGCATAATCCTATAGGTTCCTTCCCTTCTCCAGGCTGAACAACCCCAATTCTCTCAAGCTGTCTTCCCAGGAGAGGTGCTCCAGCCCTCAGAGCATCTTTGTGGCCTCCTTTGGACTCAGTCCAGCAGTTCCATGCCCGTTTTGCATTGGGGGCCGCAGCGCTGGACACAGTGTTCAGGTGAGATCTCACAAGAACAGAGTAGAGGGGGAGAATAACATCGTTGGATGCAGCCCAGGGTATGGTTGGCTGATAATCACTAATCACAGCCCTCGTACTCCTATCTTCCCCTGGGGAGCAGCAATAAGCTTTGGTTTCCCAAGTCGGGCAGAGAGGTCATGGCCTTCCTGGAGCTCCCAGCACGTCCTTCTGCCCTGCCCTGCTATCTGCTGCAGTCACTCCTTGATACAGCAAATCTCCCCTTGGTGTGACGGCACCACCACACTGCAAACCAGGGCTCTAAGTGCTAAGGCAGTGCCATAAACAAACAATATTTTGGGAAGCTAGTTCGTATATTCTACCATCCCCCAAGTTTCCTGAGTATTTATTAATGTTTTAAAAAACAAACATCCGAGGAGACCTTTGTCACACACTGCAGTGTCAGGAATCCTGCTCAGCTTCATCCAGCAGATGCTCATTGCAACAGAGCAGGGACACTGCTGTTTGTTTTTAAATATTAGAGGAGACACTTTGACTATCATCTCACCAGATAAACATTTGGCCTTGTTTTGTACTGAAAGAAGAGTTTCCTTGATGCAACAGCAGATTATGTAGCTGTGCTCAAAGGCCCAGGAGGTGATAATGATTTAAAGTATCTGCCATAAACAATCACTTAGCCACAGCCAGGGGCAAGGGAGAAGAAAACATCAACGAAGTGAGAAGTGTCAGATTCCATCCTGGCAGGGGGTGGGAAAGAGATAACATCCTCTAGGCCACAGTGTCTACCCATAAACACCCCCTTGGAATTGGTCAAGTAAGCACAGAGTTGTGCCGTCCACCTTTGGCATGGCTTCAATAAATCAGATGTACAGAAAGATGTTTGACAGGCTTTTAAAGTCGATAGGGAGTGTTAGGCTGAGGGAGAAGCTGTTTTTCTCAAACCGTAAGATTTAGATTTTTTTTAAAAAGATAAACAAACAAATCAAGGAGCCCCTTTCACAGATCAGGATGAAAAGAGCAAATCTCCAACTTTTAATACCAGTAAACAAATTCAAATTGTGAAAGTGGAAATGTTCTGAAAATATCAGAAGTGTGTAATGTGATTACAATACTAATTTTTCACCGTTTTACTAGCTGAAATTCTATTCCAGAAGTTATTTAAACACCTTTTTTTTTTCTAGCTATAGAATGTTAAAAGAAAATTTTCTGAGAGACACTTCCTGAAATACACATTCATGAAAAAAACCCCAAACCAACATTTCCCTCATTGGGTTCTGCACCTATAAGAAAAGGCCAAAACAATCCATTAAAAGTCTTTACATTCACTGCCCCTCTGTGCAGAGAGCTGCCACAGTGATGTCCTGGCTCTGGCTGACTCCTCCAGTCCAGTCCAGGTAGGTGACACAAGGATTTTCAGGATGAATGAGGTCAGGCAGGCACATACAATCATACAGCAGCTAATTCCATTTGGATGCCAGCAGCAGGAGCAGAGGTAATAGCTGAACTCCTGGAATTAGGTTAGCCAGTCACATTTTTTGGAACATGCTTAAATTAGCAAAGTGACCAGCACAATGAGTCAACCCAAAACACAGACTGTATCAGTGCTTTACTTCATATGATTGCAGAATTTTTGATTGTGTATTAAAATATTATAAATAGATCTATTGTCTCATGAAGTTACAGCCCTGGTCCTTTGAACTGAACAGCTTTTGCTGCCCCAGGTGGAGAAAGAATAGTGTTAAATATGTTAATTATGACAACTGATTGTAGCTGTTACAGTTATTTACAAGGAGCTAATTAAGTTTGATGGGAAATATTCTGTAGAAACTGAATATACTTTGTCAAGCAGATGAATGAGAATCAACAGATTTAATACAGTTTTGACGTTCTCCACTGAAGGAGTTCTCCCAAGTAAATTAATAGCCAGGATGTTTGTGTAGATATAATTGCTTTGATTATCAATGCAGAAGACTAGCATAAAAAAACAAGATGAAATCATTTCTTTCTGGAGGGATTCCTTTACGTACAGGCTTCCCCAGGAGTCATTGCAGCTTATTCAATAATTGCATAGCTATAAATTTTCTGTCTGTCTCCTGCAAAGAATAATATGGCTGCAGGCCTACAGGAGGAAACCCAAAACTGCACCACACCTGCCCGGATTTACCCATAAGTAGCTGTAGATGGCTTAGATGCTGACAAGTGAGTTCCTCTCCTTCACTGACAAGATTTATAGGAAAAGAGGTAGGCCCACTGAAAGGCTTCATTGTCTGCAAGTTAAATGCAAAAGTGCTTCCTGATACCCTGGAGTGGAAATCAGAAGTGTCTCAGTACAGCAGAAAGCAGTTTCCCAATAGAAAAATTAGGGAGAAAGAAGTACATTAAAAACCATTGTGTGGCAGGTGGGTCATTTACAACTACCTGATAGAAACAGGAGCATAGGGCTGCATCCAGAGAAGTCCGATACTTGACTGAAGGCTGCAAGAACCTTCATCTTCTACTTCTTGCTGGTCCAAAGTTCAGGACCTTCTCCTGAGAACTGCCATACCTGCTTGGGAAACTGAGCATGGCTGCAATTTTTTCTATCCAGGAAACCAGTTAGCTTTGAACATGAAAGACAAATTTGAAAAAGATGATAGGAAGAGAATAATTCTGAGGAGAAAAGTCCTAAAGGTTCCACAACCCTAATATGTGCTAAGCTGAAGGGTGTCAAGAATGATTTAATGAGAGTAATGTGAAGAACAGTACCCGGTCCGTTTGCTCCTGTATTTTTATATTATCTAGAAGTACTGTCATTATCAGGGAGTCCTGTGGCTGGTAAGGTGTTGCAAACACAGCCTGGATATCTCATGTGAATGGCTGACGACTCAGAGGTTCTCTGTTAATGTAAGAAGCCGGCAGGAGGTGTTATTGTTATCAGGGCTAGCACGTCTCTCCTGAGTGATGGAATGAGTTTTGCCTGAGTGTGTTAAATCCTCTTTGAAAAATAAGCCTTTCAGCTGAGTCCTGCACAGCTGCAAGATGGTGTTCTGTATAGGGAAAAGGCACTGAGTTGTGAAGTTTGGGTGGTTTAGGGTGTGAATGGCTTTCATATGACAATCTTTAGACTTTGTGAACAAGAAAATAGGGTTTTAGGTAGTTCAAGGTGCCTATGTCATTCTTCTTCTTAAGCATTCAGCTCTGGAATGCCCAGCACAGGAACAACATTGACCTACTGGAGCAAACTCAGAGGGAGACACCAAGATGAGTAGAGTGATGGAGCATATCTCCTATGAGGAAAAGCTAAAACAGTTGGGATTGTTCCATCAATCAAAGAAAAGAGAAGGTGACCCTATTGCAGCCTCTAGTACCCGAAGGCAGCCTGCAAGAAAGATGGGGAGAGGCTATTTACAAGAGTCTGTACTGACAGAGTAAGCGGGAATGGCTCCAAACTGGAAGAGTGTAGGTTTAGATTAAATATTGGAAAGAAATTCTTTATTGTGAGAGTGATGAGGCACTGGAACAAGTTGTCCAAAGAAGCTGTTATTGCCCCATCTCTGGAAGTGGGGCTTTGAGCAACATATGAAATGTGAGCAATTAGTGAAATGTGTCCCTGCCCACAGCAGGGGGGTTGGATTAGATGATTTTTATGGTCTCTTCCAATCAAAGTCATTGATTCTATGATTCTATGATTCTTAGATCTAGATTTGAAATGGTATGAGGGTTATGGAAGAAAGCCCCCTAGTGCTTGGTATGTTGTTTTGTGCCAACAATAGTGTTCTGAGGTTAACAAGAGGCTTGATCCCAATTATCCATTCCCATGACTGCATGAAGTGCTGGTAAACCTCATTCTCTTCACTCTCATGACCAGTGACAGGACCCGAGGGAATGGCCTGAAGCTGAATCAGGTTCTTTCACCCAGAGGGTGTTTGGGCACTGAAACAGGCTCCCCAGGGAAGTGGTCACAGCACAGAGCCTGTGTTAGACAAGAAGCATTTGGACAAATTTCTCAGGCACACTGTGGGATTCCTGGGATGTTCCATGCAAGGCCAGGAGTTGGACTCAATGATCCTGATGGATCCCTTCCAACTTAGCATATCCTATGATTCTTTTATTTCCATTCCTGCTATACTTTAAAAAGTTGACACATCAGAGCAGCAGCTTAACATCCTCATCCTTGTAGTAGCAGTTATTGAATGTAATGTACTTTAATAGCAAGCCTGTCTCTTCATGATCCTCTCTTCTCCCATTCTTTGTAAGGAATTTTGGCTAGACATGTTCCAGTTCTGCTGGATCCTGATTAATTGTCCAAAATGGACAACGGCTGTCCAGTGAATTAAGTATCAAATATTGATGTGTTTTTCTTATCAGGAGAGAACACAGCTTAAAAAAAAAATGATAGCACATATTCTTCAGAAACCAGTTTGTTTGTCAGGTCACACAGCAGTACAATCACCTCTCATCTTCTGATAAAGTCACAGATTCATCTCCTTTATCATCAACTGTCTAAAGGTTAGGCATCTGGCCTTAGCTCATCATCTAGGCTCCCCCAGTAGTCTCTGATGAAAGACAGACTTCCTCTTCATCCTTCATATACATCTGTCCTTGGAGAAGATGAATTGTCCTTTGTAGGTGCCTGCCTCTTCATAAACTACAGAGTACTGGCATAGCTGGCTTAAAGTCGATGCCTAGCCCTTAATAGTTGAAATGAGGTGAGATGTATGTCACTCCACACAGAGGACATGATTTTCTACTACTGTTTCTGTTCTTTCAATCCTTTGAAAGCCATGCCAAGATTTTTTATTTTTCTCTGTGTGCCCTTGAAAACACAGGGACAGACATTTGTCTTACAGGAATCCTATTCAATTCAGCTGAAGAATCCTGATGCAAACCTATCAACCTTGGCTTAGGAAACTCTGCCTCTTAATGTGTGGCACCATCAGGTTTAGTGGGTTTCAGAGTCTCTGCAAAACTATTCTTTTTTGACACTCACAGAAAATCTTAATCCCATGCACAATGAAAGAAGCAACAGCAAAACCCTTAGTAAGCCCTCAAAAGAAAAGAAGATAGTTTTGATAGCAAACTTTGAGATAATACCATGAAAAAGGTCCCACTGTATTCTTTCAGGTCTCCTACCTTTTTATTCTCTTGGATAGAGGGAGTGGGGATATTCATGTATCCCTTGTCCAGGAATCTGTCATTCAGATAAGCATGGAACTACCCCCTCAGGGACATATCAAGCAATCCCCCTTCCTGAGCTAAAGGGGGATTTAGGGAGGGTTTTTGTAAGTAAAAACTGCCTCAAGGGCCTGGAGAGCAGATGAAAGAATTCACAAACTTCCACATTTTCTTCCATTAACACCTGGACTTTTCTGCATGCCTGGTAAGTAAGGTAAAGTTTAAAATCTATTATCTCCTTCACGATCATGGATAACAAGATCAGCAGTAAACGAATGCCATTTTTCTGTGAACCTACATACTATTTCTTGAATTTGCTGTTTTACAACTTTAATGGCCTTCCTTATTTCTGATTGCAGTGATAAATGTAAATCTATTTTTTAAGGTTGTAGTCTGATGATCTGTTTAAATTAGGTGGTGGGTTACTGGTTGTTTTTTGGTTTTTTTTTTCTTTTTCTGGCAGAGTGACAAACATTGGTTCTGGTTGGGTTTTGTGTTAAATTTCCAGATTTCAACAGCAGTGAAAGGTCCTCTGCACTTCTAATGAGCTAACCACATATTTATTTTAGATACTTAACTTCTGGCATCTGACTTTGAATGCCTTGTTCAAAGATCAAAGTCTCTGAATTTGACAGCTCTAGTTAAATTATTTTTTTAAACTGTTTTATGCCATTATACAATTTATGTGCACTACATATCAAAGCTGTGTTAGTGAGACAGGTAAAAACATGTTCTTATAGAGGAAATTGATCAGAGTAAAACTTTGGCTGCTGGGGAGGCAGGAAGTGATCCAGGACTCTCAGTTCTATTTTTGAGCCAAATCTGGTGGCTCCTGCTGCTCCTTCAACTCCCTTCCCAGAGGGAAGGTGAGTTTCCTGCCTCCTCCTGATCTCACTCCCTGCTCCCAGCACATATATCACCACAGTATGTGAGGTCATGCAGTTCTGGGGTTAGTCTGAGTCTTGCCCTGTCCTTGTGTCCCTGTAGGTCCTGGAGCAGACCCATCCCTGCAAAAGCAGTGTGGAATAGATGTTCAGGGCTTGCCTGATGAGAATGTCCCACAAGGCCACCGCAGACACAAGAAGCAGAACATGTTGGTAAATGGGAATCTCTCCAGAAGAAACAGAAAAGAGAAGATAAGCTAAGTTAGTTGCTGACTGCAGTTGCCTCTGAGGAAAGTTAATTCCAGGAAGATCAGAGCACTGGAGAAAGAAGGAGAAGGGAAAGGTGAGTGAGCAAAGTAACAAATAAGAAAAGACATCATTATGGGGACACTTTCGAAGAGAGTGAAGTAAAAAGGGACAGCAAGCAGTTTTTCAGTTAAAACTCTCCCCCTGTTGGACACCAGAATTTTCAACGGAGGAAAAAACCCAAATGCTCATTTTCACATAATTCTTGATTTAAGCATCAGCCTTTTCCTACTGCAGGATAAAACGTCTGCTCAATGTAAGCCACTAAGAAAGCTGTGATTAAAGCATCCCACTGAACTAAAATGGAGAGAACTCTTATCACAGTGTCTGTTGGAAATGTTTTCTGAGCATTCGCCTTCTCTTCCCATGTAGATCAAACCTAAGGATATCATTCTGTGTTGAGATAATAAAGACCTTGCTGGAAGGCAGACATCAGCTCAAACAAATCTCTTCATTAAGAGATTTTGCTCTGGGGCTGTCTCTGTCAGCTCAAAGGACAGGATGAGCCAGATCACAGCAAACTACACCCATCTTTGTATACACACTACTGCATATTTCACATAAACTTCTTATCTGTACTACTGCATCTCCTCTACAGTAAAATTTATAACTAAATAAACCTGTTTTCTGATTGATGGATCCTTCACAGCTGGGGTCTCTAGGGTGAGTTTTGACAGAAATTCTCTCTTTAATGGGCTTCTTCATCATATCTCACCCTATCTGGTGAATCTAAGCCTCCAATAAAGTCTTTCACTCAGCAGAAAACAAATACTGTCTCCCCCTTTAGTCAGCTGCTTCAACACATGAAGGGACAAAATATCTTTGAGAACTTCAGATCTCCGTCAGAATGCACGGAATTTGACAAATGGTATCGTGAGGTAGGGGATAAACAAAATGTGTAGGTATACATTAGTGATCCCATAAACTGTCTTTTCTTAAGAGATTAAGCTAAAACATCAACTTTCTGCTGTCTCAAGCTTTCTTCTCTCTAGTACAGGGATCTTCTTTGGAGTCAAGACAATAACCTTCTGACCTTGAGCCACCTCCCTGACTAACAGCTGGCCCATACAGCTAATCCTTCAATTTCATAAGCTGACCGAAATAAAGCCATAATTATGCTATTTGTATTTTCTCTGTTCTACAATTTTAGGCCATCCCTAAAAGACATTTGCCAGATGTTTGAAAAAGACACAGTGTGCTTATGGACAAAGCAGTTTTCCAGAAAGTGAAAAATAAAGGAGGAAAGAATTCACCTTTCTGAAGTGAATCCTTTCACCTATAAAGTGGTATATTATTTAATATGTCCCTGTATTTCCAAGGATTCACAGCTTTTGTCTTCCGTTATTTACTTTTACAACCAATATTGTGGTTATGATGTTGTACTAGAAGCTGTGCAAACAAATGAGAAATCAAATCTTAGACAACCAGTTAAGATAATTTCCCTGCACATCCCAAGAGCATAAACCAAGTATTTATTTCCATGGGATCAGCTAAGTAATAATATATCCCAACATTATGTTCAAAACAGTAGAGCAAAAGACAAGTTGTGCGATCTCATTGGGTGTTGCCATGCCCTCCATGCCCAGAATCCTTTTGGGTGCCCCGTCAACAAGCCCAGTCGTGTGCACTGTGCTCAGCCTTTGGGACACTCCCCAGAATGCGTGCAATCCGGGGGCGGCTTACAGCTCCTACGATCCACGCAGAGCTGCAGCGAGGAGTGACTGCTGCAGACTACCAGGAGGAGACAAAGGAGGCAGAGGGGACTCTTCACGCTGTAGCAAATCGGAGCTTTTATTCTCCAGGGGTAGGAGATCCAACACAAATGAGACTCAGCACAGAAGAGCACAGAAACTGGGCTGACAGCAACTTTTAACCAAAAGCGGGTTTACAGGACAACCAATGACAGAGGAACAGGGGAGGTCTTGGGGACTTGAAGGGCATATACAAATCCAATGGGAAGAAATCAGGGGAGGGTACAACACAACACATCCAATCACCGAGTAGCTCAGAACCTTCTAGAGCAAGAGGAGAGGTTAGCAGGAGAGTGACAAGGACTGTGGGCAGGGTTTTAGGGGATTGACACAGAACTTGGGCGTGGTGTGGAACTTTCCAGGGAAAGGGGTGGCAAATAACCAGAGATTGACAACTAAGAGGAGGGAGGAGGGAGGAGGGAGCCTGGAACAAACCATTTAACTGAAGGGGCAACTGAGGCAAACGAGGAAAGAAAAACAAACCACAACAATTGGACTTTTAAACAATGATTCCTAGGTGTTTGTGGTTGGACCAAACCAGGAATTCTGCCAAGAATTAAGGGTTGTAGGCTGGATATTCTCCCAAGAAAATCTATTCACCTACAGCTCATGGTATGGCACTGTGTACGCCAGCCTGGTACAGCAGCACTGATACTTTACCATCCTATCCAAGCAGCTCTGATGCTCAGCAGAGCTGAAATCAGCAATGCTAAGCTAACACAGATCTGCTTAATCTGCCTCTGGACCCAGCTCTGGGGGTTTGGCATTGTTCTCTTTCAAAAATGAACAGATCCTCTACATCCAACCTAAGTGAAATGGCCTCAGAACAGGGAAACAGATGTTGCTTTTGTAGAATATGAGTGCTGGGGTCCTCACAGACTTCCTGGCAAACAGTGTGGGGAGCAGTGCTAAACTCTTCTTTGTACTTCAGCATGTAATTAGAATAAATGCCGTTCTTTGAAACAAACTGGCGTCTTGTATGTTGTTCATTACACATCTAAAAGCCTCATACATTTAGCTCAGAAGAATAGTAAATAAGTTATAAACTCGCCCATGGCACACCATCAATGTAAATATTAGGTACCAATACTTTACAGATTAAAAATGTCACTGAAATTTCAGCTGTGAGGAGAAGCAGTTTCCTCCACACAGTGTAAGGGACATTTTTATCCAGAAGAAGAAGGAGTTGTTGTTCTGCTATTAAAAAGTAGCCATGGGAGGAGGGGGAAGAAAGCATGTTGGGGAAAATAAGGTTAAGGGACATAGAACTGGCCAAGGGGATGATAATATCTATTTTATTGTGATTTTTTTATGAAAAGCTTCTGTCTTTTGTCATTCCTCCCTTTCTGTGAGGTGTAATCTCTCCATTTCATTGTTGTTGCAGAAGATCTGTTCTCTCAGAGGTTGTCCTGGTAACACATTGGCAGGTTATCTAAAAGGCAACCAGAAGTATAGAAATGAAGAAGTATGCCTAGCAATTATAATTTATAACTTACAACTATAATCGTAGTAACAATAATGTGTCTGTGGCCGTTTCTATTTTCTTTCTCTCTCCGTGCCAAAAAGTGGAAATTTAAAATGTCCTTGCATAAGATAATAGTGTTTCCATATTTGTTCTATTAATGTCAGTGGTGATTTCTCCTTGGTTTCTATGAGAAGAAAGGCATAAAATTGTACACTCTTAAAAATGTCTCTAAATGTTTCTTAACGCATTTTTAACATATGGAAAACAATGGAAGCTAGAAATAGGAAAACTCTGAATTGAAATAGTTATGTCTTTTCCTGTCACTGTAAAGTCATATATTTCCAATGTTTTGTCTAGTTTAAAACAAACACCTTTCTAGTTTCAAGGCAGTTTCCAGCAGAAGCCCAAAATAAGCAATGTAGAAGGCAGAAAGAACACAGAAGCAATTGTAGGCTGAGCAGATGGGAAGAGAAAGCACCTAAAAGACAGAGGTGAAGGAAATGCCTAAGATAGTCTCCTATTTCAGTTTTCACAGGATTTTCCAAGCTTCCCCACAGTGTTAGTCAGCACCCCATCATTTCCCTTCTACATATGGTAACAGTGGGTGAGCTAACTCCAAAAAACACATTTTTCTCCCCCAGTTAGTGAAAAGCTACTCCACGGGCCCTGCTTGGCGACTCTAAATGTCAAACACGCCTTCACTCCCACGTGCTCCGCCCAGCCTTACAGGAAGGGAGCCAAGTGGGAAGGTTTGTTCTAGCAAATATGTGGCAAGGACAAGCACGACAAGAAATTCAGTCTTTTTAGGAGTGTCCCCATTGCCCCCTTTCATCCTCAGGGAAAAGGAAAAAAAAAAAAACAAAACACATACCCAAGCTTTAGGCAAACAGCAGTCTTGTACAANCCCCCCCCCCCCACCCTTAAAAATAGAAAGCTATTCCTTTCATGGCTATTATTTGACCCATTTGGGAAAATGGTATGAAGGATGTCAGAGGCTTATTGGGTTTGTTATGTTTGATCAGTTTTGGCATTGCAGTCCTATGGGATATGACTATTAATTATCAAATTTATTTATTCTAAGGCAGCAGATGTTAAAATGAATGCAAGTTCACAGCAGCTACTACAATCATGTTGATTTCCCCCTCAGTGGTAGAGTTTCATTGAGAGAGTAATTTCTAATATCTTAGGGGGCTTAAACAAAAAGACCTCACTGGAGATGGGAGCATTGCCCTACCATCTTTCCTGTGTGTAAGACTCAGCACCAGAAAGACAGGAAAGTACTTTGGGCTTCATTTTCTTACCTGTAAAATGCTGTTATTTGGCTCTACACATAGTGCAGTCTGGAGTCTCCCATACATGGAGGGAAGGATCTGCATTTGGCTGGGGTCTTCCCTGAGCCACAGGCCTGCAACCCATCTGGTCTTGAAAAGGCTTGAGCAATCTCAATTGTATCTTGTATTAGGTAGCACAATACTTTTAGTCATTTTTGTCTCTGTTGGCAATAGTAGTCTGGAGAATACTATTGTCTCGTTTTCCCAGTTTCAAAAGAGTTTACCTGCTGCTTGTAATCCCTTGCAGGGCTATCTAGCCTGTATGGCCAAATTGTGGCAGTGTACATCACAGGGGTCAAACCTGAAACTTTTTCAATTGATTTTGAGTATGTATAATGAGTAAAAAGTAATTTCTATTTGAAAATTTCACATAGCAAGACCTGTATCATACTTTATTCACTTATGTGACACCTCCACAAACTTAAGGGCTTTACAGTGCTGCAACCTTCACACACAGCTTCTGAAGATAGATATGAAACACATGGACCCTTAGATGTTATATTATACTGTATGAGAAGCAGGCTATATATGTTAGACCAATTAGTGACGTTTTAGTCAGCTGTGCTTACTTAACATGTCATTAAATGACCAAAAACAACCACATAAGTGCAGATTGTAAGGGTTTGATTATACTTCTCTTTAGTCAAATAAAGTTTTGTCAGACCTTTGATGTATCCCTAACTCTCTGATGGTTTCCATATTTACACCAGCAGGCACAGCAATTCTCAAGCTGCTGCTCAGTTCCTTAAGGGAACCATATTTGCCTCTTTGGACACCTGCAGTGCTCTCCGGTAGGTTTATCCTTTCACCAGCTACTGACTCTAAGAGAAACTACATTAGTGTGGGATGAATTTAACATGAACATATGCTAAGAAATGTATATCAAGAGACAACACTCCTGCTATTGTAACCTAAGCCATGGCAGTAGAGATTTTCCCTGATTTAGGGAAACAGTAGACAAAGTATAGAAAAAGTCCAAATTTATTTTTTTCCCAGGCAGCTAAAGCACTGATCATCTGCTAAAGCAAACAAAAGCAGCTCCTTTCAAGAGAATAGAATTTAAAAATCTTGTGTTTGACAGGTATTTAGTACAATTCAACATGATGTTTTTCAGCACTGTCAATCAAAATATATCTCTTTTATGTCTATCTGTCTTTTGTCAGCTGAAAAGTTTAGATTTTCATGGAATTATGACATTTTTTCTTCAGCAGAAAAAAAAAAAAAGAGGAAAAAATAGAGGAAAACAAAAAAAGAGATCCAGCAAAACAAAATCCTCCAGGAAATTGGAGATGTAACCTTCGAGTATCAACATGGTGAGAAACGATGCTCACTTTTAAAAATTTCAAAGGTTTATTAAAAACCTACAACAAAGGACTGAGAAAGGAAAAAGGACAGTGCTCTGGGAGCCGGTGACCAGCAGCCACAAGCTCATCTACAAAATGGCTGCTCTGCCTTTTATACCCCGAGGTTGCCTCAGGCAACCCCGGCCCCTCCCAAAGTCTGTCAATCAACTCTTCTTCGCCCTCCATTGGTGGAGGCCGCTTTCTTGCAACTTGATTGGAGGTCAGGGGTTGCCGTGCCCCGCCCCCTGGTACCAAGCCTGCCCTCCTCCCAAATGCCGCGTGCAAGGGGCACAGGAACAGCCCTCCCTCCACATGTCCCGACTGCCAAGGCCGTCCCTTGGCAACCATACAGGGGAAAAGGGGACTGTGGGGAGAGCAGAGGGCATCCAAACAACAAATCACAGGAACACAACTATACATCCATAAAACTTCTCTTAACATACACGACATTCATGTCTGCATTGCGAGAGCCAACCATTGCGTTACCCATCTATAACAACCCTGTGCTCCGTACCCAGAATCCAGCCCCAGATGGGGGGACCTGTAGGAAAAAAACTTCAAACTAGTTGTAGTCTGCCAGGAAGCCCCTTAGCATTAGAGCATTCCCAGACCTTATCTTCTGCTTTAGGAAAACAGTTGTGGCTTAGTGAAAAGAAACACTTTTTGTGCCTTGGGACTGGTTCTCTAAGCAAACCAAAAGCACAATATTTAGGGACGATAGTGTCTAGCTTCAAATTCACATTTCTGATGTGAATTAAAACACTAATGAAGATGTAGTTAGAGGGGTCATGAAGCCACACAGTATAGTTTCTGTGGCAAAACATCCCACTAGTCAGCTGCTGTTGGAAAAAGGACAGCAGTCTTTGTGGGGGAGTATTTTAAAATAAAATATCATCAATTTTGGTTTACCTTAATCTTCTGCTCTGTAAATTGTGATCTCTGAGCAGCTGTGTCATGAGCAGTCCCTCTGCCTGGGTGCTCACTGCTCCAGGGCAGGGTGGTGGGCCTTGGGCAACCCAGAGGCAAAAATACTCTCCCCTGCTTGCTCCCATTGACGTGTGAACCAGAATGCTTCTAGGCTGGGAGATAAGAGAGTGGGATATACCCTGAAGGCTTTTGGGATCTGAGGAAAGGATGAGAGCATTGACTCCCATTCCTTCCATGTACCTCCCACATTGGGCAGAGCCAGCAGGGTGGAAGCAGTCTCTTTCCCCCTGCCTTTTTGCCCATGTTGATAATTTCTGCAATGTAAAGGCTACCAGCTTTACAACTTCTGTGCACATTTCTCCGTATGAGGTCCCACTGTAGCGGCTGTTCCGTGTATGTACTTTCATTTCAACTCGTAGATTTGCACAGCTGAATCCTGTATGTTTGAAAAGTGAAGTTTTTACTGGAAACACTGTCATAACCTTAAGCATAGCAGCGTGAATGATGCTTCTATAGCACTGAGGTAATTTTTATAAGGTAAATAAATTCCAGTTATTGATGTTACAGAGGGTGCCTCACAAAAGGGATAAATTACTTTGGAGATATTCTGGCTGCTGCTGCTCAAAATGGCAACTTTTACTGTAAGTGAAGAAAAGTGTATATTTATTCTTTTTGTGTGCCTCCACATTACTCATGTTCTTGATGGGGGATGACAGTAATAGGATCTGCTGTTAGTATTGCAGCTATATGACAGCTGACTTCCACAGACCACTCAGCCAGTGAGTCACACATTGTCCCAGCAGGTGCACTGTGAAACACATATTTTCCCACTGTTTTAGAGACCATTGTATTAAAATACTGAAATGAGCAGGAAGGACAGAACCGAATTACTCAAACTGCCCTGCAGTTCAGCTGCGATTCTGTTCTGGGATGTGAAAGAGATGCAATCATGTGGGTTCTGGAATAAAATCTCTTTATTATTGCTATAGTAACATTGGTTTGGGTTTCGTTGCCATATGCAGAGGAAACACAAATTCAGTATTTTTCTTTGTGCTTCTGTACAGAAAAAGGTTGCAAAGACTTGCAGTTTAGCAGCATTAAGGATTTAGTTTCCAAGTAATAAGCTCTTAAATGATCTTACTACAAACCTAAATATTTAAGTAATTGCTGCCTGAAGATGTTTATTAATTCAGCTTAATATTAGCTATAGACAGGCTCTGATATAATCTCAGAGCTTTTTTATAAATTGTTTGCATGTAAAGAGCTTGGCTCATTAAATTACTGGACGACGAGCCTACTCTTCAGAAAAAAAAAAACAGAGACCATGGCAAACAATGTACTTTAAATTATGTCCATGTTGAACATGTGTGTAAATGAGAGCAGTTCAAATTTTTCCAGTTTCATAACTCTGTATCTTTGTCCATACCATGTATTTGTCATAAAAATGAGCTGGGCCTTATATCAAACCATGTCTCAGCTCACATTTTTAAGGACTTCTGCCTGGGCTATGTTGATCTCTGGTTAAAATTTGGAAAGGTTTGGTGGCCCAGAATAAAAATGTGCTGGTCCATGTTAGCATGGGCAATACAGCTGTCACAGCTGTTTAGAAAGCTATTTCTGAGTGCCTTACAGATACTGGTGGCTGTTTTCTTCCTCATTGAGTAGATAGGTGGCAAACATGTTCCTCCTCCCTTACATTTTGGGAGATATGAGGACCAGGTTGTAGAGGAAAATTGGCTCACATGTGATCATGCTCCAGGCTTGGTAGGACAGTACTGGAGAGTCCCAGAACTACTGATGAGAAATAAAACATCTAGGAGAGATCCTCCTCAATGCTTTGGTGTTGTAAATGTACTTTTGAAAATGACAGATAAATTAACCATTTCCAGTAGCCATGCAAAGCATGCAGCAAGCCCAGCTTGCTTGAGAGAAATAAGACCTACTGCATATACACATTGATTATATGGCACATTATATAGACTAGGGAAGGATGACAGACTCTAGCCTTTTCTTGTCTCCAGAATATGTTGTTTGGCCTGTCCAGAAAGGCTGAGCATCTGTGTAAGATGCACAAGCAAAGTAACAGATATTGCTGTGAATCCCTGGAGACTGAGCAGAAAACTGAACCCAGAGGTCTCATTAGAGCTAAGAATTCAACCACACTTTTTACAAGAAAATCAGGCTCCCCTAAACACACGTGAAAGTACAGCTGCAGATGTGTGCAAAACTTTCAGGTGAAAGGAGAGCTGTGGTTCCAAGTATGTACAGGAATGACTGACTCATTTTCTTTGCTCGGTCATCTTTCCCATAGAATTGCTTATGTAGCTCTTATCTCCCAACTTTTTCTGGAAAAAAAGTATATTTATTGACACAGGTTCCACTTTTACCACATTTACACCGTACATCACATCTTATAGTACACTCTGCCTGCATGTGCTGCACAGGGTCACCCTTAATTCCACATCATGTCAGCAGAGTATTCAGCTAACTCTGAGGGCCTTTGCACCTCCAGAACAGATGTAGCCAGTGATTTTTATCTACACCTCAGGTATAACCATGGCCTCGAGCCAATGTACACACAAAATACATAAAAATTAATGTGGACTTGATCCTGGTGTTGGCAGCAAAGAGGCAGCTCCTCTTGGCTCTTATTTGGAAACATTCAGCTAGGCATCAATGTATGCTCCAATGTAAGCTTCCCAGAGTTACTGTAAGAATTCTGTTAACCACAAGCAGGTCTGGTTCCCTACTCGCAGTTTCGCCTGATCTTGCCACATACAGGCAGAACCATTTATTGGATTTATACACGACAGTGCTGGGTTGTGAACTCCTGAAGGCACGGACTGTGCGCTGTTTGTGGTCCCCACACCTACAACAGACTGCCCATGAGCATTTGTGTGCAATCCCTAGATTTCATTGGAGTTTTTCATGGGGCCATTTCACCCTACTGATTTTCTTGACTCATTCCGTGACCCCTTTTAGAATGAAACAGATGCTTAGGATGTGATCCAGCTGCCTAAGTCTGTGTGTTTTATCACATGAGGTGCTAGATGTTGTTCAAGACAGGAGCAGAAAAGAAATGGGCCCCTAAGGGACACCTGGCAACCTCCTGAAGGGACAGTAGGTGAACAGGCAAGATACCTGGAGCACCACAGATGACATCAGCTTCCTGTGAGTAGCCAGCTGACCAATCCTAATTGTTTAATGATGCCAATAGAGCTCACCAGGTGACCAAAAAGGTGCACACTTTATGAAGAGCTGCATAGCTCCTTGGTCAATGTGTATTAGATCACTAGTGGTGAGAGGAAAGTGTCCACAACCTACAGTCAGACATCAAAACTGAGTATCTTGATCTGTGAGTAGAACGTGTTTCCTGAAATTTCTTCTCTTCATAATCACCACCTACATTGGATGAACACCACACATCCTACAGGAATGAAGTTAATGATGCAGTATAACACCAATTTTGCACTGTCTTCATGATTTCCAAGTGTAAAACATCACTTTTAAAGACATGGCTAAAATATTTTACAAGCTTTTGGGTTTATGGTGTGGATATGGATGTCTCCGAACCCCAGTGTTTAGACTATATTTTTCATCTAGGCCACGTAAGGTCTTGCAATTTTGTCCTGATTTTGAGGCATATTCAGATGTCCTTTGATAGATCTAGCAAATACACTGAAGCTGTCTAGCAAATACCTTGAGTTGCCTGTAACTGCCCATGACCTAGTGTTCATCATTTCTCCAACTGGGATGTAGTAAAAGATCAGGTAGGAGTAAAACAGGCTGAGTGGCTTTGAGGGTTGTAATAAGCAGTGTAAGTGATGTTTGTGTGGCATTTACTGATGTGGGAAGGATAGCCAGCTTGATGAGAGAGTTCATAAGAAACAGAAAGAGGCAGTGGTATCCTAAACTACCGTTGCAGCATCCAAAAAGGCTGGGCTGATTATAGCCTGCAGTTCTGACCTGATGGGGGCATGAACCAGATTTTCACTGTAAGTTTGTGCAGCAGTTAACACAAAGGCATACTGGCCTCTTACCAGGAATCCCAGCACCTCTTACCAATGCAATGAACAGCCTTTGGAGTGACTGAAAGACTGGTCCAGCTAGACTGGTGTTCTATTACAGTTTTCCTCTGCTAACCCCATGACTTCAGTACTTGCTCCCCTTTTCCTGACACTGCTTGCTTCTGCCCATGCTTCACTCACTCATTTTCTCATTGGGGGGGTTGAGGGGCTGGATTAGGAATGAGAGAAAGGAACACGTCCAGGTTAAAAGCAGGATGTTTATTTATTAATTCATTTATTATTCAGAAACAACAGGTAAAGGTATGGCAAAGGACTGGGAGCAAATCATGAGCTGAGAAGGAGGAAAAAGGAAAGAAGCAATATTTGTTCAATACGCATTCAATCTCTGCTGTCATGCTCTCCATGAAGCTGAAAGCTACACCAGCCAGTTTCTGCCTTTGTGCAGCTCATTTCATGATTTGAACTCTGGGTTTTCACATCTCTGTGCACTTGCCAAAAAAAAAAAAAAATAGCCTGTAAACAGGATAGAAAAGCCCTGCACATTACAGGGTTTACAATTTGTAATAGCTCTGCTATGTATGTGTTCAGAGATTAATTTTGCAAAGCAAACTAGAGCACGTTTTGTGTGTTTGTGCTTATTACTCCCTTGGCATGCATTTTCCCCCACAGTAAGTGCTTGAAGTAAAGTAATGCATCTCTAATCCTGCTGGTGATTTCTGCCTGCCTTGCTTGTGTCACACGGAGGGTTTGTGGTGGCTGGGGGAGCCTCCTCCTGTGGTTTCACTCGGGTGCCCTTTCAGCGTTTTGCTGAGACTCAGCACTCTGGGGGTGTGTAAAGCCTGTGCCACGAGCTGACTCCTGACTCAGCGTTATGGCTGGGTGGACACAGGGCTTTGTGGTCACCCACCCTGTCCTGGTGACTCAGAGATAAATTCATTCCCTGCCTTAACTCTGGTGTTTACAGCCCGCCAAGCTCCGGCCTGGAGCATGCTGTAAATCTCAGAGAACAGACCATAAACAAAAAAATGCAGCCCAGTACCAGTCCAAGTAGGGCTCCTAATATTATACTGCTCTTTCTCAGAGTATGGAGCATGTGTAAGAAAAACAGCTTACATCGATCATACTACCTGTGGGAACATTGTGGGAACTGAAAAAGCAGAGGACTTTTACAGCGTTGCAATAAGCTTACATACATAGAGGTTTCAAACAGAGTTGAATTTTAGGCCTTGAAATATTTGGAGTGTAGAAAGTTTCTGAGCAGCAAAAAATATAAAACAAGCAACTATTGTATGCTGTAAGGTGTATGTGTAGTGTTTATTGATTGGCCTAAGTAGACCTTGTAAGCTTTTAGCATTAGCTTATTGGCTAAAAACACTTTAAAAAGGCCTTGTAACAAAGAGAACTTTGGCTGCTGTTGGCAAGATGTGAGCTGTTGCCATCTTTTATGTCTCACCCTGTATTGAGACTGATGTTGGAATAAAGTTTGAGGAACATCTCCCAGCAGTCCCGTCCCATTATTTGGAAAACAGACCCAACAACTACCCATCTCTCAGCTAGAAATCTTTTTTTTTTCCTAAAGTAGCCACCACTGCAGCCATAAAGTGCTTATAGATGTTTTGATTGAATGTTAGGAAAAATGTCTTCACCAAAGGGGTTGTCCAACACTAGAACTGGCTGCTTGGGGAAGTGGTTGAGTCCTCATCCCTGGAGTTATTTAAAGGATGTGTAGTCATGGCACTTGGGGACATGGTTTAGAGGTGGACTTGGCAGTTCTGGGTTAACGGATGGACCTGATGACCTTAGAGGTCTGACCTGTTCCAACCCAAATAATTCTATGATCCTTCTGCACAGCAAACTACGTTTGCAGGGCAATGCTGCCACTGGGCTTGGACAATGATTCCAGTCTCCCATCTGCAGCTGGGAAAGCATCTCCAAGCACAGAAGCAAACTTACTGTCTCTTCATTTGGGAAAGTCTTGGTTGTTTTATTTTCACCATAATTAGACTTTTTTTGATTACTACTAATATGAAAATAGCATTTGTCAGCTATGCTGAGGATCTCATTGTATTAGGAAACATCTATATATTGGAAATAAGAGCCCATTATGCCAAGTACTCCCTGAGTAAAAGTTCAGAAGCATTGACTAGCTAAATATAACAAGAGGCAACTGAAAAGAAAAAGGATATTGCATCAAAAAAAATAGCAACAAGAAAAAAGTAAAGCAGCAACTACAGTGCTCCCACAACCTAAATTCTGAGTTACTGCGGAAAACGTTTGTCTGATCCACAGATTATCCACAAACCAGTGAATTAGGTGGCTCTGAGGAGAATTGCCTGTGTCACCACAATTTGTTTGAAAGCACAGCAGCTCAGCTCTCTCTCATAATAAAAATAATTTACTCACTCAGTATGTGGGTTTGGGGAACAAATGCAGTTTGTAAATTCGACTTTGTTCATTCAAGAAATAGTAATAAATTTGGAGATGCTGAAAGCAAGTGCTTTGTTAAGTGCCAGACACAAAAAGAAAATTCAGAAACTTGAGGAAGAGGGAGAGATTTTATCCCCCTGTAGGTGAGTGCAATAGTGCAGTAATCAGGATGCTCACCTAAAATTGACATTTTACCTTGAATGAGAACAAAACCCAGATGTCTGGCTCCTGTGTACATATTTAATCATCAGCTTATAGGTGTCTTCAGGCTCCGGTCTAGTGATAAGGAAATCCAGTTGCATTTGTGGGGACCTCTGTGAGATCTCTGGTCCCGTCTGCTTTACAGTCCATGGATTCAGACTGATGCCTCTCTGGATGCTGCCTTCAGCTTAAAGAAGAGAAAAGCATGTACAACAAATGGCCATATTTTCTGTGCCTTGGTCAAGCACAGCTATAGCTGATGGGTTGCCTCAAGTTCCCAGCAGGCCTTCAGAATTTAAATTAGTTGCAGGTGGTGACAGTAGATAGATTTGCTCTAGTTATGGTCTGGCTTCTTCAGGCTTTTGGCTTACTTCTCCAAGGCTCTGGAATCGGGCATTTTCTCTCAGCTGCCCACTATTTTCTGAACTCCACCCAGCCCTGGCCATCCTTGTTCTCATGTACACAATGCTTCACTGAAGGCTGATCTTATAGAGATTCTTTAGAAGAGAGTCAGAGTCAACACTTTTTTGTGTTCTAAAAGATGCAGAGAAAGACACTGAGACACTACCAAACCCTTCCACAAAATGCCAGCAGAGAGTCCCTCACCACCTCTAGTATTCTCCATGTACAACACTAAAAATGACACTCATAACAAGGCTGCTGCCTTGTTTTTCTCCTTTCTCAGTTGCTTTCCACTATAAACACGATGAGGTCACTGCCTGGTTTTGTGGATCACAGCGGGTCCCCTTCCTTCCGTCCGTGTCTTGGATTCCTCAGGGCTGTAGGGGCACATCTGGCCCCTCAGCCCACCAGTGCCAACACTTCCCTGTCATTTAGCCACCACCAGTGGGCACACATCCCTCACTGGTTGTGGTCAGCCCTCACAGTGCTGTGGGCTCACCCTCTGATGCCCCTGTTCAGCTGAACCAAGGACCTCAGTGCTGATGGAAAGTTAAATGAACCTTAATAATGAAAAATTATCGATGGATCACTCACTTATGCTGCAGCCAGAAATTTCAGGGTTCCCACGACCCTCCCTAGTGCACTTACAATGCTGGCACTTTAAAATGTCACAGCTGACATCCAGAAAGCAAGGGTTTTAGGCATGCTGGACTTGTTCCCTATACTTTCATTTGACAGTGCCAATCACTGTGGTATCTAAGTACTAGTTGTCCTCTGAACAGCCTGTGTCACGTTAAAAGGGATCCATCACGCTTATAGTCAGCTTTCTAAAAGCTGCCTGGCCTCCCAAGTTCACCAGGCTCCCTCTGCAGATGAGGTGAGGAGAAAAACATGTCCAGAAGGTTAATTTTCACACTTGCTTCTTTTTGCCTCCATCTTGCAGTGGAAATCAGGGAAGGTACAAGGCTGATGAGAGCTGCTGCTCATAGACAGCTTTGGCTGGAAGGGTTTCAGACTGCTGAATGAAGATAGGAGGAAAAATCAGCCTGCAAGGTACATGTACCACAAATAGTAAAAGAGCCCTTTTCCTTTGGTATTTTGCTGTTTTGAGATCTGGTATGGCAAGGTGCTGTGGAGGGAGAAACCTCTGACAGTATGTATTTCACAGATCAGAAATAGCATGTGTGAGATCTAGCAGCCAGAAGCAAATTCAGACTAGGAATTCACATTTTAACAATATAAATAATTCATCATTGCAAAAGTTTGATGAAAGATGTGGCAAATTATCCAATGTGAAATCTTCAACATATGAACAATATCCAAGTGATATTTATGCTGTAACTAATACAGGAATTACAACATGGATATGACTGGGAGAGGTTCACTTCTCTATATAAGACAGAGAATTACATTAAAAAAAAAATGTTTCTTTCTAAACCCATCTTACAAGACTCCTGAAGTGTACAGTGCCCAAAGATGGCAGACAGAGTGGGAATACACAGAGAATTCAAAGAATTGGGATTCTAAACCTCCTGGAGTAGGGATGTACTTGGTATGTTTTTTCTATCAAGCTGTGCATTCGTTACATTGTGTGTTTTGTTGTCTGTCTTTTCCTTCACAATTTTGCCCTCATTCTAACTGCAAGAAAACTGATTGTTGTAGCAATTACAGAAAAGCTCACTCAGGTTACAGGCTGAGTGGAACCAGTGAATTTTCTGCCCTTTTCTGCTGTTGGTAACCCCCAGCAAGTCTGATCCTGTTGGGAAATCTTGCTGCAATGCAAGCTAGTGCTACACTTGATGGCCTTGAACCAAAGGCAGCTGAAAGATGTTTAGGACTGATTGAATGACAGGAGAGTCCTCAATTCTGAATGGAATGCTGCTAAAAATGCGAAGATTTTCTTGCACACAAAGTACAAGTTCCTCACCAAACTTGAAAGGGGTGCAAACCCCTGTCTAGCTGCTATTTTACCTACACCCATCCCCAGCAATCCAGAGGGAAAAATCCACAAGCCTTGTAGCGGACTCTGGGTTTTCCCTTGAAGCTGATGATATTATTCCCTTATCCTGATGCCTTTGCTCACTGTCTGCAGCTGCCTATGCCTAAACATCCCCCAGCTGGTGTGTCCCAGTCCCCAGAGTCCCTGGAGTCCCTCTTTCCCTGGTGTTCCCCATGGCACACTGCCGCAGACTCAGAGACACAATCCTTCCAGCAGCCCAAGGTCCTGGATCGATTCCCTGGTAAAGACATCCATGCCTGGAGCTCTGTCAGCCACTGGATCCAGCAGATGGCAAGAAGTCAACACATTGCTTTGGGGGGAAGATGTTCAACAAATGTTGTGACCAGAAGATTTCAGATTTAGCTTTCTAAAGGAACAGAGCTGTACCACAACATTTACAAACAGCTCCAGTTACAACTGTGTAACACCAGCCAGTATTCAGAAGCTGTGCCAGGAAGCTCTCCACATTGCTACACTCCCTCATTAATAGCTTTTTGCCAAGCTGCCCTCTGGGACAAAATTATTGTAGAGTGGTTAAATGTCTGCTTGTGCAGGAAAGCTTTATTTTACCGTTTAACCGCAGTCTGACTCGAATTCCAGCGCACAAACCAGGAGGTACCTGGGATGCATTATAGCTGCGTCTGGCTAGAATTGCTGGCCCTACAAAAGACCACAGACATGAGTGAGATTGATTTATTGATCTCCTCTCCCTCCCACAGCTTACTCAAGCAGTGGCAACATGCTCCCACAGACACACACCTGCATCTCGATTTACCACATAGATGTTACAACAAGCAACACTGAGATCACACCCACCTTTTCTTTACCCTTTCAAAGCTCCTAACCAAAACAGCTTTATCAAGACAAGATATTTCTCTGATAAGAAAGCCCTGATATGAAGTATGTCTGTTGAAGCAGAATAGGGAATATCTAAGAGAAAACCATTCTTTTATATGCTGGGAGTGTCAGAGTGGCCTCAGTGTGTTCCACTGCTGACCTCTTTTGTGCAATGATATCCTTTTGTAAAGTAGGTCTGCAACTGCTTTATATTTTTCTGTCTAAATATTCAGTAGTCACTAGTGTGAGAAGGGAAAAATAAACAAAGCCCAAACTGACACAGAGAAACACCAGCCAGCGAAGTTTCTCCTAATGGCACAAACCAGAATGAGCAGTAAAGACCAGGCTGTCTGCATCCAATACAGATCCCATGTGTGTTTTAATAACAAAGGATAAAAATCACTGTGTTTCCCTCCTGTATTGAAATACTAGATTATAAAAAATAATGACTAGAGCAACAAGATGTAGCCAGGGGGAAGTTCTAGGAGACGTTTCTGTTGAAATGAGACAGACATCATACAATGAGACAGAGTCCTTGTCTGAACCTTTTAAAAGATGATTTTCATCTTGTTCATACACTTGAACTACTGAGCAAATGAATTGGACTAATTAAGAACTACTATCCTTTCATGTTTGGCTGTTCTACAAATGTAGCAATGTTTTTAAGCCAAAAAAATCTCATGACATATGCTTAGTGAATTCCAGTTCTTTGTGTTTTTCATTTCAGTTATATGAAAGCAAGGAGCACCTCGCTTGTGAGGAAAGGCTGAGAGGTCTGAGACTGTTTAGCCTTGAGAAGAGGAAGCTCAGGGGGATCCTACTGATGTGTGTAAATAACTGAAGTCAAGATACAAAGGGGACAGAGCCAGGCTGTTTTCAGTGGTGGCCACTGACAGGACCAGAGTCTATGGGCATGAACTGCCCATAGTTGGAGGGATCATCTGAACATCAGGAAACATTTATATTTATTGTAAGCGTAATCAAGCACTGAAATAGGTTGCACAGGGAGGTTGTAGAACACCCATCCTTGGAGATATTACAAAAAACTGTCCTGGACAACTGGGTGGCCTTGCTTGAACAGGAGAAGCTGGACAAGATTAACGCCAGAAATCCCCTCCAACCTCAACCATCCTGTGATTCTGTGACCTGTCATTCTGTGAAGGTGATTGCAATGTATCAGAAAGTTTTCTTCATTATTCTGGTGCTACAAAAGGGGAGACTAAAGATGTATCTGCACTGATAAACTGATTCATGCCTTCAACTCTGAATCGTTGTCTTGGCACCCACACACAACACAAGAGTATACAAATGGTGTTGGAGCAAATGTGGTTTTCTTAGAAAATTAGACAAGATATACATGATTGGCCTGTGCCAGGGCTCATATTCATGTATTCCACCTGCAGCTGGTGTGACTTTCAGCATGCTCTGGTGTAGTGAGGGACTGCCTTGCGCTCTCCCAGGTCAGTCAGGAGTGAAATGTGCTAAAAGTTATTACGTTTTAGCAAAAGAAAAGCAGGTGTTTCTGGCACTATTGTGATTGTCTGCACATTGCTCAACTTCTGACCAGCAGGACAGTGGGAGGGTCAGTGCCCCATTGACACTGACACAGGAATAGATGTGCACAAGTTGGGTCACAGCAGCTGCCAAGGGAGCTCTTTGGTGTGAGTGTCAGCATGCACATAGGCGAGAGAAAGTCACCATTACAATTCCTTCTTTTTTTACACACGTAGATTTATGTCACAGCCTTTTTGCTTGTAGGGAATATATGTGAAAGTGGAGAATGACTGTTCAATAGGTGAATATTCCAACCACTCTGCCATTCCTTCACCCAAGCATCCAGAACACCATGCATGTGGCGGTTGAGAAAGGAAAAACAAAACCCCCTGAACATGTAACATAAGGACTTGCAGAATAGAATTCCCATTAGTAGGGTTTGCACAAATATATGAGATTTTCCTATGAATGTGAAACCACAACATGTAGATTATGAGGATCTCACATGCAAAGTAAGAAACTCAGCAAGTCCAAAAAAAGGATTTGAGTTCAAGATTTTTCTGAAGGACAATAATTGATTTTGAGACTTAGCTCTACTTTTCCCTTTCACTCCCACTGCTAATTTGTTTTGCCCAAGTCCTAACTGTTGAATGGGACCAAAGTAAAGAAAATCATGCAAGTAAGTATTTATGAAAAATATGGTTGGATGTATCATCAGCATAGTGGAGGATAGACTAGGACACACTTAAGTTTCTTTTGTTTCTGCAAATTTCCCTCTTTTGCTGTTACGTGCACAAACTGATGTTTCCTAGTTATGCAGTTTCACTTCTGCCACTTGTATAATTAACAAAATGGATGCAGAAAGTGCAAAGAGTTCTTTCTGGACTTTGATGTTCCTCACTCTGTGTAGGAGATCAGACCATGATAGTTAAAAAAAAAAAAAAAATAAAAAAATCAGGGAAGGACAGAAAAGTGTTTACCTCAATTCTACTTGTCAAGATTTTTGTTAATCAGAATATAATTGTCAATATACGTATCTAAACTTTTTGAACTTAAAATTAGAGCAATGCAAGTACATCCATGTAGCACTGACTACATGTTCCAGTCACAGAGTTAAACATAATTTTAAAATAAACAGAATATTATGGAATATATATATAATATAATAGGGAAAAAACCCCAACAAATTGAACAATGAGGTTTTCCCTTTTTTTTATCTCATCTTTTGCTATGAGCCAGACACACATTGGAAAGGTTTCAAGATTTCAGTTCTCATGTTTTGTTTTTGCATGACTTAACTCTGAGCACCCAGAATACTTTAGATACAGCAATAAATAATGCAATCTTTACCCCAGGTGAAACTAGATGGTGTACATATCCACCACAAGTAACAGGGAGACTTATCAGACACGACAGTGATTTGGCCCCATGGAGCACTAACAAGAACCTAAATTAGCATAAACCAAGCCACAATTCCCAGACAAATTTCTCTCAGGGAGTAGAATTTGCAGGAGCTTCCAATGAAACAGATGGGAAGGAAATTTCATATTTCCCAATAATATCAGGTTAAACTGGCACTTGGTGTAGGTGCTACTATCCATATTTGAAGAATATATTTTGCACACAAAATGTAAAGCCATTGAAAATATTAACTATTTTGTAAATGAAATGCCTATGGGGTTAGGTGAAGCAGTTAATTTTGTTTGGAATTTAGACACAACTAGAGTCTTAATACCTGGATTCCCACATGCACCAGACATTTTGCCACATTTCCACAGACAACCATGAGAACTCAAGAAAATAATTTCCCAGAAGACATTTTAATGGTAACCTTTAACTATTAAAATTGTTTCTGTTGGCTTTCTGAGACCAATACAACAGTTTCCACGAATGTAATTTAGGAACAATTAAATCAATGAATACTGCTGTAGCAAAGAGTTCCTGTCACAAGAAAGGATGAAAAATATTTCATGTGATTCTTTCTGAAGCTATGATTGTGTTTTCTTTTGCCATTTTTTTTTCCTCCCAAAAGTTCTTTTAAGCTTGACTTCTTCTTTGAAAAAACAGTGTGCTTATCCTTTTCCTCCCATTTTCCCAACTTGACAGTGGACAGGAAAGAAGAAGAAAACATTCTCTGAATGCATTTTTAATTGAACCCATTGATTTTGTCCACCCTAAAAAAAAAAAATTGCCATTTTTAAGACCAATTTGGATACATGTTGAAGTGTGCATTGCTGCCTTGGTCTGTCAAGGAGTGTCTGTGGTGGAAATTAAACCAGTTCAAGCTCTGTGCTGTAGCTACAAATAGTGTTTCATTTCTGACATCCTTGATAAACATCTGATTTGTGTCAATTCCCTCTCTTTCAGAAGTGCCTTGACATGATTCAAACATGGCATGAGTCAGGACTGCTCCAGACAGATAGCATGAGTAAAATAATTCATTTTGAATGGGGGTGAGCTACTTCTGTTTGTACAGTGACTGCTGCAGTGTGGTCTAGAGCTGCATCCCTCCAGGTCACACTGCAGGACCTTGAGGTCTGATCTTCTCCCAGCTCTGAGCCCTCAGTTCAGCTCCTCTCTGCAGCATGAGCTCTGCAGAGGGGGCAGTCAGAGAGCTGATGTGGCAGGAAAACAAGTGAGAGAGAGGAGTGGCAGCAGTAGCTGAGGGGGTGTTGCCATCTTCATGTGTGGGCACATCCAATCTGCTGCAGAACTCTCCCTACATTGCATCACTACTTGACAAGATGTCTGGGGTAGCAGATAACAAAGAAAGGGAACAAAGTTGAATGAAACATATCAGTGAAGACAGGTTAACAAAAGTAAAAACAAAGGTGACATCCTTCCCTCTTCAGCCCTCTTGACTGTATTGACTAGATCTCCATGGACTTCAACAGTGGCTTACATCCCTCACTCAAATATAGAAGTCGAGCTGTAACAAATTTGTGGTCAACTCCTACCCCAATGCAGCCTTCAAATCAGAATTTTGTTTACTTTCCAAAAACAACAGAAACAATTCCTATTTTTATTCAAAAGAAAGAAAGAGAGAGAAAGTATTTCTTTTGGTTACATGTTTCCTGTGTACATATCTAACCATGATCACAGTAGTTATTATCATGGTAACTGGAGGATTGCCATGCACAGATGAACTCAGCCACATGATCAGAATCAAACTGCAGAACCACACGGTGATACTGGAGCAGGAAGACACATACACAGGAAGATGGCAAAGAAAAAGGAGAATGGATCCAAACATAGGTACTCCAATTCATGAGAAGGAGAATATTTTCAGCTTCATAATAGCAAATCAATAACAAACAAACCTTCATGATGGCAAGCTTGTATTCAGCTTTTGGTCAGAAAAAGCACAGAATCTTTTTATTTCAGTAACTGATATAAAATATGGAAATGACACACTAAGCAGCCAGTTGGTGCAATGGTTTTAAGCCTTTCAAACACTATAGTTGTAAAGAAATGGAGGAGAAGGAAAAAAAGTGTGTTTATGTATCTCTCTCTGTTTCTTTGGTTTGAAGGTGCAGCACAAATCACATTTTTCAAATAACTTTGCTATGGTAAGAAAAGGGCATTTAGAAAAGTCATTACTAGAAGAAAGTAATCATTTTGTTTCAGTAAAACTCTGCACAGTATGGATTGCTAAAGTACATGACTCTTATAATGGATATCCAGAGCTTTTAATAACAACAGCAGGAGCTATGCAAGCAAGCCTGAATACAAAGCTCTGTGCCAATGCATATTAACTTGTCCCATGTAACTTCTACTCTTCCAGCCACTGGCCCATGTCCATCCAATTTAAATGCTGAATACAGAAGGGAAAATTGTAAACCTTCTGTACTTACACACTGCATAATTTTTTTTTCCTTTCACTGAATTTTTACCCAGGGAAGAATAGATCAGAGTTAAATGCTTCATAGGGTCTGCTTGATAAGAACTTTTTAAAGGTTTTACTTTAATCCTGTACACCTGGTATTTCTGGGGGTTCAAACAGATTTGTATTTCTTCCCTACCAGTTCTCCTATGACCTTACCAGAAGAAAGCCAATAAATTCCACAGCATCAAAGACAAAAGCAATTGGAAGCTGTTTTCTAATCCAGACCTACACAGCCGTGTGTCTTTCCCCATATTCCACATCCCTAATGACTGGATGCTCTCTCTCTCTAGATATAAAACAGTCTATTATTTGTATTTGAATCCCTTTCTTTAATATTATTAGACAACATAGGCACATATTTAAAGAGGTCAGATGGCTTGTTAACACAGTGTATATTGGTATTGTGCAGCTCTCAGCAAGCAGATTTGGAAGAACAGATTTTTTAAGACTAACATGAGAACTTACAAAGTTAAAGAGAAAAATAAAAAGTTACTTTCTATTCTTAATAAACTCAATCTACCTTATGAAATAACCTCATTGAAAGAGAACAAGCCAGTGCTTTGCCTTGTCTCAGCATCACTAGTGAATTATAGCTGCATTACTCACCTAACTCTTTGCTGGGAAGTTGTAGCAGCACAGTATGTACCCTTTCCTGACTGTAACTTTACTTTCTTGCTTGATTCATAACACTTAATTGATCTGGAAGAAGGGAAATACATTTCAGTCCTCAGTGTAGGATCCTACATATCTTCAGGAGGGCTAAATTTATGGAAGCACTCTATTCCCAGAATGACTTAACAATGAAAAACAGAATCCTCCAGAAGTCAAGTAAAACTTAACTCTCTTCTGTTCTTTAGATAAGCCTTTCCCTCCTGAAGGAGACCTGGGAAGCCTGTAATTGTTGAAGCAGGCTAGTTTTTGTTACCCTGTATAACTGAGGATAACACTGGGCCCATTGCCCTGTTATTGTCTCTGTGCAGTGAGGCTGGGATACAGGTTCCTTAAGCATTTCCTTCCCTCATTGTCTGTACAGTGGTAACACAGTGTGGACTTCACCTCCTCAAATAGCTTCCCTCTGTTCCAGAGAACTAATCATAGAGGATGTGGTTTGCAGTACCCTCTGAAAAGCAATACAGATATCTGAGAGGATTAAACCAACAATTTGGTTCTATGTATGCATGAAAATAATTATCCTTTTAATCCTAGGAAACAAAAGCAATCCATTTTTGTTGATGCTGTTAAGGGTGTTTTGAGGCCTAAACATTCATAGGCTCTTTATACACCAAAAGGTTTTTGCTGTAGTTGTAACTCCCTTTCTTATGAAAGTCCAGATTTCCCAGAAATTCCTTCTTATCCCAGAGAGAGAAAGGGAGACAGAAAAAGAGGATTGGAAAAACATCCTCTTGCAGACTGTTTGGGTGGGATTTGTCTCACCTAACTCTAAGCATTTATATTAACAGGTGTCAATAGCTCAGCTGGTCACTCCGGGCTCTATTTGCAGTCACTGGGGAGAAATTGTAATATAATTTCTCTAAACTCTTCCAGGTATTTGCTTTAGACTGAACTGAGCTTTAGAAATGCCTTATTCTCTCCTCTCACTGCAAAGGCACCTCAGCTTTACTAGATCACAAGTGAATGCCTGTTGTCACTCCATTAGATGATTTTTTTTTCTCTCTCATATTGTTTTTAAAGCACTTTCTTTTTTTGCTTTTGGTTTTCATATGTCATTTTTACTCTCCTTAGGAAAGCTTGTCTTCTAAATATCAGTCAGTTCACCAATGTAGTGTGCTTTTCTCAAAAAACCCCATTACTACAAAAAAACAACTCATGCAAGATTTGGCTCTCAAAACATAACAACACCCCTTGCAATTACTGCAGCATTTCCACTAGTGACTGAATTCTGTAAGCATAAAAATATTTCTATATACTTTTCCAGTACCTACTAGATTGATGAACCTTCCTTCTGTATCACAGGAAAAGAGTTCAGGATTGCAAAAATCAAGAAAAAGTAGAATTATTTCATTCCAACTGCACCTTCTCCGTTGCTAATGCATTAGTACCAAAACCCAAAGCAGAGAGTTTAAAACTCGTTTTGGTACATCTGCAGTAGCTGCATCTATCTCTCTGAATATAATTACCAAAGAAGTAGTTATTCCTACCAAATTGCATTAAAATAATTCAATTAGAGAACACATAAAACAAAACTATAGGTATTTAAGGTTGCCCAGAGACCCTATGGGGTCTTCACTCTTAGACATACTTAAAATTGGACTGGACACAATCTTGCGCTACCTGCTCTATTTAACCCTGCTCTGGGCAGGGGGGTAGGCATGAAGATCTCCAGAGGTCCAATTTTACAAAATTACAAATTCT
>WAAE01023628.1:54842-82047 GCA_013400495.1 Nicator chloris | reverse complement strand
TTTATATATATATCTATCTATCTTCATTGCACTGTGGCCCCTTCCTTCAGCTGAATTTGAAATTCCCCACAGCATGTGCTGTGTTCTGCACCTGTCAATTCCAGAGGCCAGGCCATGGGAGCACAGGTGAGACCTCAGCTCCTCCAAGGGCTTGAACTCTTGTTTTCCTTTGTCACAATCATTCATTCTTCCCTAGCGTGGATCTTGAACTGTCACACTGTGGTTAAAATACCCAAAAAGGCTCAGTGTTCGTTTTTAGATTGGTTTCCTAAGAAACTGCAGTTTCTGTGCTCGTGCTGTTCATCTGTCAGCTGTAAATCTGGAAACTACTGAGCAAACCTGAACGAAGGGTGGAAAGGGAAAACGGGTTTGTGTTAGATGGAGGTAATTAGGGAAGATTGTCAGGAGGTTACAGATGCAGATGAACTGCCTTCCTCTGAGAGGAGGGCACGACACAGAGAGATGCTCCCTTTCAGGCTCTCGACTTCATGAAGCAAACTTCAAGCTTGCCTTCTTGCTGTAGTCACCTTCAGCAAGTTATTATGTTAATATTTCCTGTCAGGACAATATAAAACACTTTCCTGAAGTGCCAGTGAAGGATTCCTGCTTTTCCCCCCTCATATTTCAAAGTGGAGCTTGAGCCATTAGAACATCTTCCAGTGCTCTCAGTTTTCTGTATCAGTAAAGGCAGAATCTCATTTTGAACTTTGCTGAAATGCAGAAGCAGCTCCTTCCCTTGCAGGCAGAGGTCTGTCAGCTCAGGATGAATCCCTGTCATGGAATTGGTTTGGTAAGAGGCACTGAGATAAAACAAACCCATCTTCCAGCCAAACCAAAGGGGTCTCAGACTGTTGTAAAACTCAGACCTTTGAAAAAGGAAATGCTTCAGCTTTTGTTGGTTTCTGTCCTTTTGCTGAAGGATGGACCTGGTGCAGATGATTTCATCTCATGAAATGGCTTTTGTCAGGTTTCTGTCAGAGAGCCTCCTAAATTGACATACGGATTCCCCAACTGCCTCAAAACCAATAAAGCAGATTTCTGACTCTCTGGCTTCATTAATTCCCCATGCATCACCAACAAAAGCTTTCCCATGTTCCTTGCATATTCTGAAGACTTACGGAACGTTGCTGTTTATCTCCAGAAATGCAGAATGGCAAAATTGTGGACCCCCAACGTTAATGTCACAGCTCAGCTTTTATGATGCTTCTTGTGCTTCAGGTAACAATGTTAAATTTCCATAGTCAGCATGTTCAGGTCATCTTGTCATTGGCAGCTGTATCAGTAATATTTCTCAAGATTGAAGTCTCCCCAGGGACTGGGTTGTGTCTGTCCTCTAAATGGTTGAGTTTAGGGATGGAGGTTTCAGGGAGTGCAAAAATGTAACTGTAGTGAGCTGCTGATTTAAACCAGTCCATGATTTGCTTCCGTGCTTAAATCTAAAATGTTGCTGGTCTTTAGAATAAGCCTCTCAATTTCTTTATTACAAGCTCATTTCTTCGCTTTTAAAATTTTCCTTTCTTGTCATTAATGTAGAACCTTGGGTTTGCTGCTGCTTTCCCTTCTGTGTGCTGAGTGTGCCTAAAATTGTGGCACTCCTGATGTTGGGTCTTTTCCTCTTCATTTATGATCAAACAAACAACCAAATATCTTGTCCTGCCATCCTTATTGCCAACATTCATATCAGAGATTCTTGGAGAATGTATGTGAAATATTTTATTTTCCTAGCATCATCACGTTGTACAAGCTTTAGAATTTTGGTTTAGAGTGGTCATTTCGTAACCTAATCATGCCCTAAAGAGCCCATGACACTTTCAAACACCAGGTTTCCCTGTGCAGCATTTAATATTCATGAGGTCTCTACCAATCCTATATATTTTCTCATTCCGTCCTTTAATAAATATTATTTTCTCCTTCATTCTTTTACCTAGTCCAGTATTCACAGGAATAGTAACTCTCTTGTTCCTGGTTTTATCTATTACATTTTATATTAATTGCCCCATGTTTTTCTATATCACACTGAAACTTTGTTTCTTTATGAAATAATTGACAAAAGCTCCATTGCTGTCTTCATCATTCTCCTTTTGGACTACATCTAATTTTATATCTATATATATATTTCTATGTATGGCAATAATATGATGTTTAATTTTATCTAAGACCATAAATACAGGCTGTCCTATCTACCAGAATAAAGGTGGTTTTTCTCTGAGTGCTTTACTGAATGTGGGAGTCACCCTGTTTCTCTAGAACGGACATCAGAGATTTCATCTGGTAGGATTATTGACTACCTGTAAATGCAGCTTTTATGCACATTTTTGCCTTTCCAAAATGCTTTTTTAGCGTTGGCACTTTTTATATTCTAGATAGAACTTGTTGTTTAACCCAAAGTATTAACCCAAGTGCCAAAAAATGACTTGTTTTTCTGTTAGAGTGCTGTGGGCTGCCAGACTGATGCTCAGTGCATGGAGCATTCACAGTTTCACTCAGGGTTCCTGCAAAACCACTTCTGGAAATAAATATTCACAGCCTGCCTTGCTGTCTCAGTTTCTTCCAAGGAGGTCTGAGCAGGAAATCTAAAACGACAGGAATCATCTGGCACGCTGGAGGTGGGAAAGAGAACATGGGGGAGCAGTGCTAAGAAACCCAAGTTTGCTTTCCCTACTTTATGTTGTGGCCCAAAAATGAAGTACCTTGGTTTTGTTTCCCTTCTGCAAGGTGGTGGCTGCAGAAATCATGCAGGTTAATTAATTGAAGACCTTGATGCAGTCACAAATGATATTATTGCAGCCATATATGGCAAGGCATCATCAAACCAGGGTAAAAGTCGCAGTGTGACAAATTTGGCATGGTAGGGATCCTTGTAAGATTTCTTTTTTGTTTTGGCCTTTTTTTTTTTTTTTTAATGTAGCCTGAAATTTTGTCATGTATATCTTGTTTCCTTACTTTATGTAGGATCAAAGGTTCATTTAGGTTGGAAAAAACTTGAAGGTTGAGTCCAGCCGTGTGGTTGGACTTATTTCTTCATTTGTCATTAATCACTCTGGTCAATTAAATAATTGTGAAAAAAATAGTCAAAACTCTTTTAAGGCTTAACCAAATTGTACTTGTAAGAGTATATTGGCACAATACATAGAAATCACCAAATTCATAAAATTTAAAACTTTAGTTGCAATAAACTGGAAGAGAAAAGCTGCTAATAATTCTGGGTTTGGGATGCTGGCTACATGCTGAGGAATCCAGTGATCAGTAAAACAAACTGTATAAAATACCCTTAATTAAATACTAGGAGGACAGTGCAGTTGGATGCTACTGGTAGATGAGGCTTTCTGGTAAAAGAATTAATATATTAAGATATATTTAGGAAAAAATTGAAGATACCAAATATTTAGTGTGGTAATTCATGAGAACCTAAACCCGTTGGATAAATTAGAATTAATTACATTTTTACAATGCAGGGAATTAACTGAGCTTTTATTACCAAATAATAAACATGGAATCAATGAAATTTTATAATATCTGTCAGGGGATGCTCTAGGGAAACGAGAAATTGTTTTCTTTTTGGAAGAAGAGGAGGGAAATTCTGATCAAATTTTACAAGCATAAGACAAACCCTGCATCTAATCTAGGGAACAAGTGAATTTCTAATAGCAAAGCTGCTGAGTTCTGTAGGCTAAATATCCTGTAAAGGTGGTGGTTTATTATTTTAGTCCTAGGGATGCTTTGTTTTAGCACTGAAGCAAAAGGAACGCATTCTCATTATTCCCCAAATTGTAAGCAATAATTTTAAATACCATGAGGAGAAGGGAAATGGAAAATCTGCTGAAAATAAGAGAGAGGAAAATCTGGCAGGAGTAGATCTGACAGTTTAGACCATTTTGTCTTGTCACACAATTACAGTGTTTAAATTAATAAAAGCACATCACAACAAATGTACACATCTGCTATAATGCATCAGAGACAATGCTCCTAAGGACAAAACTTTTATTGTTATGGTTTGATCCAAATAATGACTGGTCTTTTAATTGTGATAAAGGCACAGTTTCCTGGTTCTAAAATGAAAACCCAGCCCAGTGACCAAAGGGTCTCTTTGTAGTTAGGTGGAAAGTCCCTTTTCAGATCACAGCAAGGAGAGGGTTTTGCTTTGTCAGCAGCTTCCTTTTGGTGAATGAGAGCCCTAATCCTCCAGGTAAAGAAGATTTCTCTCTAGCCTGAGTGCAGGAAGCTCAGTTGGAGAGCTTTGTCCCATCAGAGGTGTCTCCACTGAGCTCCTTTCTCCCCTATCCTCTGGTCGTGTATGAGCACCGAGGAGGCTTCTCTGAATTTCTGTGAAGCAGAATGGCAGCAGTGGCACACAGCAGCTCAGATGTGCCTGGTGTATATTGACAGAGCAAAGAAATATTACAGCCTGCATGCTAGTGAGCCTGTGGCATCCCTCTGTGGCATTTTGGGGGGCCTTGAGCCCGATGGCCAATTCAGAGAGATTCCCATACCCCTTCCTTAGTCCCTTCTCATCTCTGTCAGCTCTGCCTCCCAAAACCTCAGCAATTCATTTGAATTCTTACCCATTCAATCCTCCTGTCTGCTCCTGAGCACATCACCTCCCTTCCCCCAGCAGCTCAGCCAGGATCGTTTGCTAATGCTCACTCTGGGGAGCACATCCAGCAGGATCATCCCAAAGAGGAGTATTTCAGAAGGAACAGAAGGCAAGAGGGCCAAGGGGACCACAAAATAGCAGCTGCTGGGGACATGGAACCCCCTGGCTCCCCCTGTGCCCCTCCCAGGGTGGGGGAGGCTCAGCAGAGTCAATTGGGAAAGCCAATTCAGCAATTTCAAACAGAGAAGGCTGATTCCCAAGGGCTCTGAGCAGAGGTGTGAGTGCTGGGTCATCCCAGCATCACACAATCTACAGCTGCAGTCCCCTCTCCACCATTTCTTCAACAAGGAGCTTTTCCTGGTGGTTGGTCTCTGATAGGGATTGTCCAGATTTCCTGCTTCTTGCTCAACATTAGAAAAAAAATACTTGTGACTTTTTATATTTTTTGAGGATATTTTAGGAGAACTCTGCATGTGGCATGCAGCACCTCTCATCAGGAATGGAGGGGCATGAGGATGATGGAGTAGGTGGGGTTTCATCTGCACCTAGAGGAGTAAAAAAATATACAATAAAACATTCCACCTTGAGATGCTGTGTAGAGGGGCCGTAGGGGACATTGCCTATTGCTGCCTGTGTTTCTCTGCTCATCTTTCATCAAAAAAAATAGAAATATAAAGCCAAATCTTGTTTTATCCTCATGTGAGGAGAAAATCTTGAGGTTTTATTCCTTCAAGGTGAATTTCTGCTCAAGCCCAAGCCTTGAGGTTTCACAGGCACCATGATATAAAGTATGAAAATCTGGTGGTTCTGCGTGGCAGGTTCTGTGAGGTCTGCTTGTTTCAGAAGACAGGGCTACAACCTGTGCTGGGTTGTGGGTGGCACTGAGAGAGTTCATTGAGCCAGACTGCAGAGTTCCCCCAGGGACTCCCTGGACTTTACCCCAGTGTGCTTTGTGTGTGCACCTGCCCACCTGAGACCCGTGCTCAGGAGCTGCAGCTGGGGATAACCAAATCATGCTTCCACCTTCAAATGAGCTTTGCAAATCCCCTTTGTCTCATTCTTTTGGCACAGGGCAGGCTACACAGAGCAGCCCTGCACAGCTGTAAGTGAGCAAACCATGCAAAGTGTTCAAATCAGACAGTGCAGCTTCATGAGCAGACAAAGTTTCCTGGTGACACCTAACCCACGAGACATAATTAGTGAGCACAAACACCCAGACCTGAAACTCCTCACAGGGGCTGCATGCTGCTGCAGTTCTGCCCAAATCCATCCTGTTTGCCCTGCCCTGTGGGTTTGAGCTCAGGGTTTTACAGTCACAGAGGTTAATGCAGATTTTCTTGATGACTCTGGGTGTTTTGTCACATTTTCTCCCACCGCTCCCAAGAAGACAAAGCATCCTCATTCCTGTGACAGGGCAGGTGCCAGCTGAATGGGAACAGAGCTTGTGCTGATCTGCTGATACCTCGGTGGGAATAGAGCGTTGTGAAATTCTTCTTGGCTGTCAGAGGAGCGGAGGCATTTTCCTCCTCTCCTCTCAATTCACTTTTCAATCTCAATAGCTTATTGGAATGACAGGGTATCAAAACGTCTGCAAAGCTAAAACCATACATCAAGCACCTGGGTATTGCAGAGGTCTGACAGTGCCAACAGAATAGATGGATCTTATATGATCTCTGTCTCCTGAAAAGAATAAAAGGAAAATTTTATAGGCTTGACCTGTGATCTCCCAGAAATAGTCTGAGTTTTGTCTGGGTGGCTTGGCAGAATTGGGTGCACTGAATGCTCTTCCACTTGGTATTTAATCAGCAGAAATGCCCCACGTAGAAGAGAAGTTGTGAACATTCAGTTAAACGTGAAGGAAATCCTCAGAGCAATGGTCCCATTTCCTGGAGCTGGATTTCATTCCAGTTGCTGAGCTTGTTTCAGGAATTTGAGTTCCATTACCACACTGCCTCTGACACGTTGATAAGCCGGGCATCTGAAGGAATCAAGATAACTTCCCTCACCTCTGAGTTTTCACTGAGACTCAGGACAGCTTCCCTTGTTTCCTATTTCCTCTTTTCAGCTGAAGTGAATGATTTGCTGCTTCTTTCACTCCATCCAGCAGCTCAAATCCTCCAGCCAGCAGGGCAAAGTGTAATATGTGTGCAGCCCACTGAATCGCTGGGATGCTGCCCAGAAGTCCCCTCAGAGAAGGAGCACAGTTGGAAAAATGGACCCCAGCATCCATGGACTCAAAGGCACTCGTTGTCTGTGCTGCCTGCCCCTTTTGTACTGCTTTGTGCAGTGAATGCAAGGGCAGATGGAATTCTGAGCTTGCACCCCGGCTGTGGAGGTGGGGCTGCGTTTTTGGGAGGACCAGGTTGTTCCAGCAGACCTTTATCTCACCCAGCACAGCTTCTCCTACTGGGCAACAACCAGCTCGCTGTGCAAACAGCTGCAGTATTGATTCCCTGTCAGGGTGGCTGGGAACTCCGAGCTGCAAGTGGTGAGAACAGATCACCCAAATCAAAACATCCCGGGAGAAGGGGGTGCTGAAAATGTGTGAGAGATCTGTGTGTGTGTGGAAATCTGCAGGGGTAACACGCTTGTCTATCAGAGATCCTCGTGGTGTTGAACTGGAGCAGAAACACATGTAATGTGGCTGAGAACAAGGAGGTTTGGGGAGCTGCTGAATTATGCATTCTCTGGTTAAATTGCTACTTACTGCTGGAGCTTGGCTTAGGGGAGATGCAAATACGCAGCGTTTATGTAAACTTTGCCGTGCAGGAAGAGTGATGTAATGTGCAGGACATGTTGGAATTCAGCATTTCCTCGTGCAGTGTAAAAATTAAACTGAGTCAGTTCATCAAAACAGATTTTTGTACTTACTGCTAAGAGTGCTTGTTGCTAAGTTTGTTGTAGAGCTGAATTTAGGAAATAAGATTGAGTGAGCTGAGGGAAATTATGCTATAAGGAGTTTACTGTGCAGAGTGCCAATCTCAAATAGATGGAAAAAGCTATTAGTAAAAAACGTTTCTTAATTACTTCACCAGAGAGCATAAAAGCATTTTTCATTCATTCTTCTTCATTCTTTTTGAAAGAAGAGTCCTGGGAGAATTTTTCTGTCTGATCTTTTGCCCTGGAGATGTTTTCTCTGTTTCTTATCTGACTGCTGTTCACCACCCACTCTGGGGGTACCAGTCCTGGTAAGCTGCCCTCAGTAGTTGCATTTTTCTCAAGTTATGTTTTTCTCTACCAGCATTGTTTTTGAAATAATATTTGGAAAGTCAGGAACAAATTAAGGGTGTGTAGTAAAATCAAAAGTAACAATTTCTTCTCACAGACAATTAAAACATCGTAAATAATCATGTGAGGATTTACTTAGGCTGGAAAACCCTGACAACTCACCATAATCTGTTGTTTGTTCCAGTTGCCACAAGCATTCAAGGACTGGGATTAATTAAAGTACTTCTAAATGGGATCTTTCTACTGAGTTCAGTACTAATAGGCTTATTTTCCTGCATTGCTGTTCCATTCATCTTATATTTGCCTTGCCTTTTGCAAGCTAATTTGATGTATATTGCTCCTGTGCTATCTATAACTCCTTCAGTGATTTGCAGAGCAGTATAAACAATTTATGCTCCCTGTGTGCCTGTTCCCCTAAAGTATGGTACATAAACCTATTAGGAAGATGGAAGTAGAGGATTCTTTATAGGAATATATCAGGTCATAATGGGCTTCCTTGAGATCTCAGAATTCACTTTGCAACGTTGTTTATATCTATTGCAAAAAAAACCCAAAAAAACAAAAAAAAGAAAGAGAAATTTTCTTCAGGAGGTGCCATATTGATAAATACGGGTTTGTCTTTTGTCCCACCACATTCATAAGTGTTCTGTCCTGGGCTTGAGGCTTCCCTGAGCTCTCAGTTAAACTGAGCTCTTCTCCTAATGCTAAACAAATGCTGTTCTTGACTGCTTCGTGCCTCTGAAAGAACAATGAGAAATGAGGAAGGGAATGGGAGAGGCTTTAAATGTCCTCTCTTGCAGAGCCACACGCTGATTTACTAATATTTTAAATAGCTGCTGGCCTAAGCAGCCATTGTTTCCACGTACTTCTCATCCTTGTTGTGCACTCCCAGTTCTTTGGTCTTTGTGTTCCCTTTGCAGGGGGGAGGTCACAGGGAGGTTCTGCTGGTGGAGCCTGGAGCTGTCTCAAGGAATGAACAGTATAAAATGAGTTTGCTGTAAGCAGGCAGCACTCTGAGAGCCAGGGATGGATTTCTGTGGTTTCTAAGCAGGCAGAGTCTGTTCAGCACACAGGCCGTGGTGGCTCCCCCACGGAGGCAGATCCCTGCAGGATTTCCTTACAGCACAGCAGAAACTTCTCTGGCCATCCAAACACCCCACACACATGGGAGGCAGAGAGCCTCTCGTTTGCTGGGAATTTCCTCATTACAGATGAGGAGACACTGCAATTTACTCCTTTCCTGCTTCACAGCACACTAACTTGTGTTTGTGTAATGCTCAGATGGTGAACTCCAGGCTCTTAGCAACAATTGTGGTGGAGCAGCTGAACTAACCTACACTGTGAAGAAACAAAACCATAGCACGTCACTGATCTTTCTTTTTTAGATTTAAAGAAGCAGGAGATTTGTAATAATATTTTACATCTTTTCAATTCAGAAGTATCCTCCTTTGTAACAGGCATTTCCTACATCTGTGTTTTTAGAATTAGAGAAAACAGGCTTTGATCTTATAAAATGAAACATTTTTTACACTTAATTAATGTCATTCAGTGATAAATTTCTGTCCCTACCATCTTAAAGGAAATAATACAGAATTTCCTAGGAAGTTATGTTCACAATTTGAAGATCTACTTGTGGATCTGTATTTAAGGATCAGGATCTCATGTCTGAGCAGCATCTCATGTGTCTGGCAGACTTTCTGATTCACATCTTCATTTTAATGTTTGACTTAAAGGGAGGAAACCTCCATCTCTAATGAGCAAACTAATGGTGATTTAGGAAGGTTTTGAAAGGATTTTGAAATTAAAAAAGAACCTGTGGTAGACAGGAGACGGAGTTAAAGGAGTACTAAATCTTGAAGTCCTTTACTGCAAGATTTAAAGGAAAAATGTATGTTGGGTTCTTTTCTCCCCAATGGTTTATGATTATCTATAATGGTTTATGACTACCATTTTGGAGGCAAAGTTATTTTTTTCAGAGGTTTAAGAAACAGAATCTATGGAGATGCTACAAAAAAATGTTGTCAAGATAGGAGTCTGAAATTTTGGCTTTACCTTTGAAAAACTAAATACCTGGTAACAAAAATAGATGAAAAGCTGAGTAGGTCATACAGCAGGCACACACCTTTTATTAGCAAGTAAATGTAGATCTAGCCAGAAAGATGGGCTCCCATGGTGTTCTAAATTCTAATTTTGAAAAATGGTACCAAGACCAAAATAGCACTTGAGGTTTATTCAGAGTGTTGGTATCATCACTTCATGTCATCGTGTGCAAAAAGGGCAGCAATAGTAGACTTTGCTAAGAATTGTGTTAATATGTGAGATAAAGTAAAATATTTCTCATTTTCTGAAGTAGCACTGCAGTGTTAACAGCAAGGAGAAGTAATAAAAGTAATTTATGGCACAAGTGCCACTCTGAACACACCCAGTAGAACTTCAGATGAAAAATGGACCTAGTTTTTAATATATATAAAAGAGTTCTCATCATAACTGCACATAAAAAAGTTATATTGGCTCACATGGCCCTTACTGTTTCCTGGTAAAACCTTAACTCTCTGCTCATTCTTGACTCAGTAGTTGCTCTCTCAGCTGCTCTTTTGTTTCTCGACATAAAATCTTCAAAACAGAAAAATCAACTGCACCAAGCTCCTTTTCTTCCCCTTAATTTTTTGCAGTATTCCTTGAGCCCTACCTTATTGATTCACTGTTAGTGACAAAGATTCAAATTAAAGAATGGAGAGAGAAACTGCTGGAATAGCCAATATCTTCACAGAGTCAGGGTGGTTTCCTTTAACATTTATTAAGATTTGCATAATCTTGCATTATTTAGAATCTGTGTTACACATCATTTCCTTAAAATAAGCAATGAGACGATTGCTCCCTACACAGATGGACCTAAACCAAATGCCTGCATTTATTTTGATTCCCAAACCTGAGAACACACTCGTGCTGTTCAGTTAAAAATTCTGATTTTGGCTTTCAATTTGCATAGAAGCCTTTCCTGAGCTGGCAGAGCCAGGCTCTGCTGTCTGTCCTTCTTGTAGTCTGTGTTTTATCCGCCCACTGAGATCCTATGCTGCAATTACTGCCATATGGGAGAGGAAGTTGAGTTTTCCAGTGGAAATCCAGTGCTGGGTAATCACATTGCCTGGCCAGGAGCAGATATGCACCAGGAGTCAAATCAGCCTGTTAGATCTATGGAGCAAATCTCAGCTGAGTAGCAGAGGCTGTGATTTTTCTGGGATTATCTCCAGAAACACTAACGTTATCCTCGGGATTCTTTCATGTGGATATGTCGTTTGGAATTCACAATCCTTTTCTGGCTTGCCACCAAGGAATTGGAAGAAAAAAACGGGAAGGGGAGGATGGTAGGCATTTTAGACCTCCTTGTCTACCCAATCTGTTAGGTTTCAACTTTTCCATTCTGAAACTGGGTGAACCAGGGGTCAGGTCTGGTGCGAATGGGAGGCGGCCAGTTTCTAGCTTGGCTGTTGGTTTGGGTAAGGAATAACCCTGGCCTGGCTGCCGGGGCCTGGGACAGCACCAGCTGCCGTGTCCCCGAGCCCTGCTGGCTCTCAGCAGGTGGAGCAGGGCCTGGCTCTGCTGGGAGCTGGGTGGACAGCGCTCAGGTGACGGGATGTGACACGTCCTCGGTGCCACGGCGATGGCACAGCACTGCAGGGATGGTTGGGAAGGCTCACCTGGAACAGAGACTGGGCAGAGCTGGAGAATAAAGTAGATACTTATTAAAAGGCCTTTAGGGCACACCTTGGGCAGGACAAGAGCCTGGCCAGGGCTACACCCAAGGTGGACCCAAAATGGTCACAAAATGGACACCTGGTCACGAGGTCTCACACTTTGATAAGTTTTGGTCCATTTGCATATTGGGGTTTGATTGTCCAATTCCAGCTTCAGGTTGCAGTCCCATCCTTCTTGTTTTCTCTCCTCAGCCCACCCTTGTCTGTGCTTTTGGGCCTGAAAACTTGTACCAGTTGTCCTTGGCGTGCAGCAGGAAAAGGATTTGTTTTGTGTCCCTGCTCTGTGCAGAGCTGAGTGTCACTGAGTGTGAGCTCAGAACTGCACCCCTGGGCAGCACACAGTCTGAAAAACATGAAAGCTCAAACTCAAGGCATCAGCAGGACATCCAGGGAATGCTCCCTGCAGGATTCACTGCGAGCTCCTCCAACTCAGAGCGGCAGCCGGTGATGGGTCCAGTCCAACAGCCATATGCTTCTTGCCTAATTACAGGAAAATTTGCCCATGGGCCTAAAGTTAGTCAGAGGTGTCACGGGGATGCTGAGCAGCACAGGAGGGAGATGCTGGGGGAGCAGGGACAGCAGTGCTTCAGTTAGTGCAGTGTGCATTGCATGAGCTGTCGGCCAGGAAGGGCTACAGAGCCCCTCCTTTGCAGAACTGAGGAGCTCGCCCACAGCAGTTACTGCCCAGCAGCTCTGCCTGGGTGGCAGTTTCGTGCCTTCACACTCACTGTGCCTGCTCTTCCCCCGTAGCTGAGGGGAAGTCAGCTCCCACGGCTGAAAGCAGAGCGAGCATCCCCAGCCCTTGATGCTCACTGGAAACGCCCGCCGCTGATCCCAGGAGATCAACTGCTGAGCAGATACCAGCCCCTTACAGCAATCCCTCACTGCCAGGCTCCTTCCCAGGGGAGGCAGCCACTCACAGAGCCTTCAAAACAGTCCTTTTCCTTACATCATTATATACCTAGCCCTAAACTTTCTGATGCAGTTGCAAGGAGCACTGTGCATCTTTCCTTTTGCTGCAGTTCTATGCACACGGCCAAGCAGCAGGTCTCACCCGAGTAAACACGCCCGTGTGGGAATCATTTAAAATGATTTCTTTTTCTTTTGAAAGTGTTTTAATTGTTTGACTTCGATTATGAGCATTTACAGCAGCTTGTGTTGCCAGCAGAGAGGATATCAGAAGAGTCCTGAGGTCCTCAGGCTTTGCTTTACCGCGGGCAGGACCGGAGAGCAAATCTCTGCACTGGGGAGCAGCTCCGAGTCAGAGCTGTTCAGGAAGGATTTCACTGAACTTTTCACTCCAAAGCCACAAGCCCCAAATCTGTGTCAGACCAGCAGTGATCTTCTCCTGGAGGGCTTTTCCAAACTGCTGCCTTCTGACCCAAAGGGCAGCCCCTCTGCAGGGGCTGGGGCTGCAGACAGCTGCAGCAGCGGGGTGGGGATGTCCTGCAGGGCAGCTCACCGTGTTCTGCTGCCTTAGCATCAGCCTTTGGTTTTAAGGACATTCATGGTGGTTTGAAAAGAAAAAAAGAGATATTGTAGGCTGTGATACAGAAGACATTTCATGTAACTTGAAAAATCAGCTTTAAGTGCTCTTAGTGCAACCCAGAAAAGTAGTTTTGTGTCTGTTTAATCTATTTATTCAAACCTATAGAGAGGTGAAAGAAAGGGTGAGAGAGGTTTATCTAAGACTCTCAGACACCTGAAGGACGTGACCAAAGCTGGATAATGTGGGGGGTTTTTTCCATTATTGAGGAAAATAAATATTTCTTTCCTCATTTTGGAAAGATGTGTCCAATGCCTGTATGGTACCACTGCATAACAGGCTCCTCCACAGGATTTCTGCATGTCTGAAAGGGGCAGGGACAGATTGAGGAAATACAAAGGTAAAAGGTTTTTCTCTCGTTATAAGAAAGTACAAGAGAGATGGTGGAAAACAGAGGGGTATGGCTTTTCTGTGAGGAAAGCTCTTAAGGTTTTAAATTATCTTGTGTCATCTGAGAGGAAAAAGCCACTGTAACTTAGTTCTTAGAGCTTCTCATCTTCCTTTTCTTTAATTTTCTGCTTCATGTAGGTATATAGCCACTCAAAGACAGCTGTGTAAACATTTAGTACTGCAATTTGAATGAATTTTGTTACTTAACAGGACAGATGCCAAAAAAGCTCACCAACTTCCCCAAGTTCAAGTTGTGCAATTTCCAACAGACAAAGATGGCACAGAAAAGGTTTTTATCACCCGAAAATAACAGAGAAATCTAGAATCTGCTACTCTTGTGCAAACATTTTGTTTTGAAATAAAAGAAGTTATCTAGCTTGCCAGCTCCAAGCTACCTACCAGCAGCTAATTTCCACACAAATGAAAGTCAGGTCTCTTCATTCCTTTCCTCAGAGTGTGTTTCCCCTGTTTATGATTTAAACTTCTGGATCAGTGTTTACATATTGCCGCCCAGTTCTTTTGGAAATCATTAAAACCTGGTAAAACCTGTAAATATGTTGCATTGCAGACATAGGATGTTGAGTGGGAGAGCTGCAAAGTACTTGCTGAGTTAAGACAGTGTTTCAGTAATATTTTCTTTGCAAATCAGACAGTTTTATGCCATTTCTAATTATGAGGCCTCCTGTTCCTAAATTATTCTGAGCTTAGTTTTTTCCCGTTTAAACTTTGATTTTGGGAGTGGTACTGAGGCTGTCAGGATCTTGGATTTGGGACAAAGTGCTGCAGGCTGGAGCTGCTTCTGCATTGAGGTGAAGAGGTCTTTCCTGGCCTTTTGTGGAGGAGGATTGTGTGATCCACTGCAGAATTGCCCAGATTTCTTCTGCTGGGTGCACGGGCTGGCCTGGGAGGGAGCACCGAAGTCAAAATTGGGAGTTGGAGAGTGGAGCTGGCTGACACCTGCTATGCTGAGGGGCCATTCCTCCACAACCCCACCTGTGTCCAAGCCTCCTACATTCAGAATTGTAACATACAGGAAATTAAAAACTTTGGTGCCAAAGGTGTAACGGTGCCAGGCATCATAGATTTTAAAAATGCTTCTGTTCGTGCTCTATTCAGGTTTTCCCTGTTGCTTGTTTTGAAAGTAGCTGGGTATCTTTTTCCATACTGCATTAGGTAATGCTCTGTGTGAATAACAAGGGTAAAATGTGGTCTTGAAGGCTTTAGGACTCATTTTCCTGCACTGTTTTCACTCTTTATTACATTTTAGCTCTAGAGATTTATGCTATAGACTAAAAAGCCCTACAGGAGACTGAATCATGCATGAACTTTATACAGCTTTCTGTTTGAACCTGATAGGTTTTTTCATCTTTCTCATCAGAATGATCAGTGTTTGACTGAAGTGTTGGCAGGCGGGGAGCAGAAGTTGTGCCAACTGATGCTAACATTTCAACAACAGCAGGAGGGGGGAAAAAAGACAATAAAAGAAAGAATAGCCAGAGAGTACACTGTTTTTCTGGAATTATGTCTTTCCTCAGAGTGCTCAGTTCTCCTTGAGCTGAGGCTGCTTCCAGTCATTTCTTAATGTGTGAGCACAACCAGGCTTGAAACTGTTTTAGGCTTCAGCTTCCAACTGCTCCATTTATCTCCAGCCTGACAAGGTAGCATGGTAACCATTGTGTTAAGCCACAAGAGGGAAACTCAGGAGATAAATTGTGTCTGTTCCCTCTGTTCTTCATTCCTGTTTTTGTGTAACCATGTAGAGCAGGCACTGGAAGGGGTTTGATGGAGTTAGGAGTTCCCAGCGTATGAGGATGATGAAGGATGTTGGTTACAGTTTGTTGTGACAAATATTTATGTTGGTGCAGCTTTAATCATTTGTCCCTGCAGCTCACAAAAAGCAGTAATACCAATATTAATATGATGTTCATGACTTGCAATAGGCAGGCCATGGAGAGCTATGCAGAGACTGAGGATTTTACTAGAGATGCTGATTCCCTCACCAAACTGAGAACACAATCCCTGTGTGCCTTCCCCCTTGACAAAACCTCTCTGCTTTTATTTCCTTTATTTGCCATGCTGTCCATTACTTCCTGAGCACGTTCAGAGTTACTTAGTTTGGAATAAGATCTCTCCAAAAAAGCCCAACCTGCTTAAAAGAAGAAAGTGTTAGCTGGTGGTGTTTGACAAAGACGGTTCCTGCCTTGTCTGTGACAACAATACATCTTTATAAGTGGTCCTGAGTCATGGAGCAGCATTTCTCAGTCCTTTCTCAGTCCTTTCTCAGTCCTTTCTCAGTCCTTTCTCAGTCCTTTCTCAGTCATTTCTCAGTCCTTTCTCAGTCATTTCATTTCTCAGTCCTTTCTCAGTCATTTCTCAGTCATTTCATTTCTCAGTCCTTTCTCAGTCCTTTCTCAGTCCTTTCTCAGTCCTTTCTCAGTCATTTCATTTCTCAGTCCTTTCTCAGTCCTTTCTCAGTCCTTTCTCAGTCCTTTCTCAGTCCTTTCTCAGTCCTTTCTCAGTCCTTTCTCATTCATTTCATTTCTCAGTCCTTTCTCAGTCCTTTCTCAGTCCTTTCTCAGTCATTTCATTTCTCAGTCCTTTCTCAGTCCTTTCTCAGTCATTTCTCAGTCATTTCTCAGTCACTGAATTGCTGGTCTCCAGATAGGTGAGGTTGTTATCTTTAGTTTGGTCTTGCCCTGGTGTGCAGTTCTGTGCTGTTCCAAGTAAATCTGACCCAGTCACACTGACCTGGTGCAGACTGAAGCCTGAGTTTGTTACGGATGTTGGACTGACTTTTCTGCTGAACTTCTTTTGTTTATACATTGTGTGGTGTGTAGTGATGTGTGAACGTGGGCATAAACCTTAGAGCTGGGAAATCAGGATATAAACAGTGCTTGCTTTACCTGCCTGATCCCAAATAAAGTTAAACAAAGTTTTATTCCTGCTGTGTGTAAATTTGTCCAAATGTCCTGCTCGCTCTTGCTCCAGTGGGGATATTTTTATTTGTTCTTGCCTTGTTTTTCCTTTCAAAATGTAAAATACTAAAGTCCATCAGTCAAAGTTTTGCATTCTAAATTGAGATTTCCATCAGCATTGTAATTAGAAGCTAACCAGGTACTTATGTAATAAGCAAAGAGCACCTGTTAAATCAGTGTATACTTTACAAAAAAAAGAGAGTATTCTCTATTCCTCATTGCCTTATGCCAAGGGAGGTGTCTTTAAAGATTTGCTCATTTATAGGAGAATTCAGGATATCTCTGTCTTCTGGGGCAGGTGCTTGATGCCAAGGACAGGGTCAGTGCAAGATTTACAGTGTCAGATTTTATTTAAAGCTCTTTAGAACTCACCACTTATTCCCACTGATGCTTCAACAGGTTTAGTTTGGAAAAACTTGGGCTGTGACATCTGAATTTTTTTCATGCTCTATCTGAAAGGTTTTTCTTGCAAAGTCATTTGGAAAAGACGTGTTTGAGCCCTCATGTTTTCTTTTGACAAGAACTGAGTGAACCACTGGCAGAAGGGGAGTGAAAAGCCAGGGTGACACATTTGGATAAACAATGAAATGCAGTTCTCAGACAGTTCAAGTGAACCAAAATGAAATCTGAATGAAAGAAAAGACAATGGCTGTCCATGGGAGCGTTAACTGAGGGAAATGAAATGTACAGCAAACTAAGGGGACTCACAAGGAATTTTGCAAACAAGTAAAGCACATGGGACAAAAAAGGTAAATATATGGTTCTGTAAGAGAGACCTGTGAATGTTACTAGACAGTTAAGCTGAAACGGATCCAAGTTTCCTCATTGATTTTCACTGCAGGCAGGAGCAAGACAATGTATTCTTGGCAAGCATTTCATGTGAAATTTTCTTATATTAAGCATTGTGTCCTGGAGATAAGACTGATTGATATGTCTAAATTACAATAAGTCATTGTCCCTGCATTATAACTGAGAAGGGTTATGAATGGAGGCACAAGGATGCTAAAAAATGGATGTGAGGTGTCATCATCAGTCATCTTTCTGGAAGAAAAACACTGCAAGGGTCAGATTTATACATATGTAAGGCTTTGTTTATTTGTTAGTTTGAGAAATCAATCAGTTAATACATCATATCTAAGAAAACCCACAAGCAATGTTAGAAATGAGGTTTGGCAAACATTGTGTCTCTGTAGTGGAAATGGGGAATTCATTGCTATGACCCTTTCTAAGTCTTGTTCTAAAAAATTCTTTCAAAACCTGTGATGACCGTTGATTTTTATCTACACATTTGGCCCAACTAAACCATGTAGAATAAAAGAAGCATGCTGAGGTTTGGACCCTGATTGCCTGGGCTTACGAAGAAAAATTGTGTGGTAGAGGCTGCATAATCCTCCTCCCTGGCTTTGTGACGTGTTCCTGTGAAGGAGCAGGCTCTGATCACACAGGTCTGGGTTTATTGGAACATCTCTTCCAGTGCTCTTGGCAGTAATTGCTCAGAGACTCTGCAAGGCCTCCTTCCCTTAGCTCTGGTGGGATTGGTGACAAGTCAAGTGACTGAGATGGCCCTGCTTTTTTGGGGGTCAGCAGGAAGCTGCTGGAACATGGGCAGTCTCTCCTTTTCTCCTGAAGCCACACCTGACACACAAGGGCTGCTTCTCTGGGCACACTTTACCATCTCTTGTTCCTCCTGCTGCATTTCAGCTTTATGCCTCACGTCCATTATTTCGTAAGTCTCCGACAGTTTCCAGCTGCATTTTGAACATCTGCATTCAAATGCAGGTTTTGTCTCTGTAGCCAGGACCAAGCTGAAGGCATCTTTGAAGAAATGCTAATAAGAGTGCTGTGGTAAGGCACTGCTTCTGAGACCTGCCTTCCTTCTCAGGAACATTGCTTTGAAATCTAGACTAAAAAACGTAAACCGTTTTGCTCTTATCAACATGGCTTTAATGTGCTCAGGATAAGATGTCTGCATAAACCAGAAAACTGATGGGTGATGGTGAGCTGCTCCTTTACTGTGCTGAATGTGGGCAGGGCTGCTTCAGTGCAGGCCAGAGGGGGATTTTGAAAGAAACAGCTTTCTGTTCCTTTTCTTCTTCTTTATAACTTAGCTGATCAGCATCCTGCGTTTCCTGGAGGGGCACAGCAGCCCTGAGCACGTGATAAACAAGGCTAAAAGCTGGGTTATCACCTGCAAGGCAGAGGTGCAGGATGCTGCATCAGGGGAGTTACTGAGCTGGGAACCGCTCCCAGGGCAGCTGGAAATCCAATGCATAGAAATCTCTTTTTGAAGACAAAGAGAATGCAAATCCTGTATATGACACTCTTGGGTGAAATTGGAGAGAAAAAGAAATCACAGATCCTGAAAGATTCTGTCTCTTACAAGACGGAGAGGGAAGTTTCTTCAGTGAGGAAAGATCAGCTGAAAAGGAAAATGTCACACTCGTCTGCTGACGAGTCACTGCGATTTGCTGCCTTTGCCGAGTTACACCAGCACACCCAACAACTGCAGGGCAGCTTTAAGGTTACAGAAAACTCCTAATAACTTCATTATTCTCTCTTAAAAGCAGGTAAAGTCCTTTTAGCTGCATTTGGTATCGTCTTTCATGAGGAGCCACTAGAGTTAAATTAATATTTTTCTAGAGATAGCTCAGTCACCCCAAATCATTTCTGTCTGATGTTCAAGCCTTTGATAGCATACTTTGAGTTTGGATTGAATTCTGGAGAGACACTGAGCATGCTAATCAGATTCCCTTTGTGCTCTAAGAGGGAGGAAAAGCAGAAGGGATAATTTTTAACATTGGAGTTGAGCACTGTTTGCAGTGCACGTTCCTCTTTCCTACAATATCACATGGAAATAGAGGTAGAAATTTCCAGAACTGACATGCTCCCTGTGCTATCTAAATTTGCTAAAGGTGTATGTGGCTTTTGGATAATATGCATTGAGTACAGAGTAGGTTTTTTAAACTAAATTTAAAAAAGAATATTAGCCCAAGTGTCTTATTTAAATGTTAATGTCAGTTTCAGGGTTATAAAGCAGACCACTGCTTTATAACCCTGAAACTGCACGGGAACCTGACTGAGACAAAAGTACTGAACACATCAGCTGAACAGGGGAGGATATTTATGTTAGCTGATCCTTGTTTGCACAAGCACGACAGTTTCCTTCAAATCAGTTTGTCCAGATGGGGCAAGCACAGCAGCCCTGGTGTCAGGAAGGATGAGGAGGGCAGGCACAGGGCTTTGTCTGCTTTCTCACAGGCACTGGGGCGTGAGGGCAGGGCTGAGTGCCAGGAGGCAGCCCCCAAAATGCTCTGGCATCAGCACTCCTGGGCTTTGGAGCAGCCCTGGGGGCATCAGCAGATGAGATGGGGACAGACACTTCCTTCTGCAAACCTCACTGGGGCTGAGAGGAACGGCAGAGAGTAAAGACCTTCCTGCATCTTCCTGCTCTTGCTCCCAATTCTGCTGCCAAGAGGAGAAATGAGGTGGAACAGAACAAATTTCCTCATTACTGATCCAAAGAAAAATGAAATACGGGCTATGAAAGGAACAGAGGTGGTGTTTATTGTCATGCGTGCCAACAAGCTCGATTGGCAGTGGTTTGCAATGCATTGAGGTGTCAGAAAAGCACAAAAGAAGTGCAGGGAGAAAGGAGAGAGCAAATTGGAACCTCTGGAACCTGCCCACTCTGGCAGAGTTGGGAGCAAGGAGCTGGGTGAAGGAGGTGGCTCAGCTGAGCCTGGGCTCCCTGCAGAGCTCCTGTCCCACACTGAGAGGGAGCCCAGGAGTTGCCTTGGGAAAGCTGACCTGGAACAGAGACTGGGCAGAGCTAGAGAATAAAGCAGATCTTTATTAAAAGGCCTTTAGGGCACACCTTGGGCAGGACAAGAGCCTGGCCAGGGCTGCACCCAAGGTGGACCCAAAATGGTCACAAAATGGACAAATGGTCACGAGGTCTGACACTTCTATAAGTTTTGGTCCATTTGCATATTGGGGTTTGATTGTCCAATTCCAGCTTCAGGTTATGAAGCCCCATCCTTGTTTTCTCTCTTCAGCCCACCCTTGTTTGTGCCTTTGGGCCTGAAAACTTGTCCCAGTTGTCCTTGGTGTGCAGCAGGAAAAGGATTTGTTTTGTGTCCCTGCTGTGTGCAGAGAGCTGAGTGACCCTGAATGTGAGCTCAGAGCTGCACCCTGGGCAGCACAGAGCCTGAAAAACACAGAAGCTAAAACTTAAGGCATCACAGGCTCTTACCACCAGCAGAAACATTATGGATCTGCAAGAAAAAAAGAAAAAAATGGACCTGACAGCTGTGAGAAGAGCTGGCAGTAGGAAGACTCGGAAAAAATTAAGCCCCAGATGAAAGAGAATTGAGGTCAAAACAGGAACAGATGTGCACTAAAAATAGAAGGACAAGAAAAAGATAGATGCAAAGGTCCTTGCAAGTAGACCAGGAGGGAGAGACATCTTATTACAGGAGAGATGGAAAAGCAGTGATAATACAAAGGGAAAAAATTGCAGCACAAATTAAGAAGCCTCTTCTTTGAATTTAAGCCTTTCTTATTTAGCTCTGACTAAATCACCCCTTGACTCCTCAACTTGCATTATTACTGAGAAAAGCAGTGAACCTTATGTAAGGGGCACCAGCCTAGATGCTACTGAGCACCTCTGCACACTTGAGATAATGACATTAAGGGAATTAATAAAGTACAGCCTACATTTAGTCCTAATTAGACAAAAGATAGCAGCCAAATTGCCACTAAAATTTAGATAGAGAATTCAAACAAGTCATGGAAACTGTGGAAAAACATAACTTGTGGGTTTAGTGCAATTCCCTGAAATCTCCCGAATTGTGCATTTTGCTGTTTGTTCCCCGTGATTCTGTGCAGTCTGGGGGAGGCAGAGCTCAGCACACCTGCACTGGAGCCCCCAGCAGGTGCCTGGCTGACAGCTCTCATGTGGCACTCCTGGCAGCAGGGACTTGTTTCTGGAGGAGGGACAGGGGATGGAAGTGAAGTTTCCTTCCGAGAGCAGCAGAAGCAAGAAGTGTAACCAAGCCTGTGGAACTCCTGTAGCCTTTCCCTCCCACAGACACAAAAATGGGTAGGAAGATTCTCAGTTCTGGCCGTGTCCCTTGGGGTCCCCACGGGCAGTAAGTGCACTCACCAGGCTGGTTGTGTAACTGCCAAGTGTTGGTGTGCAGTGACCAGTGACCATCAGGCAATATTTATCTTGGCTTTCCTTTCCAGTGAATTCCTCAAAAACCATCCTGTGAGTCCCAAAGACCCAATTTTCTTGTTTCACTCGAGGTGTTTTTTAAGACAGACCAAATCTGAGCTACAGCCCCAAGAGCATTCCCCCAGTGGGACGTGAGGGCAGCAGACTGGCCTTGGGGATAGATTGTGGTTGCTTGTTGGGGAAGAGCAGTTTGAAACTATGCTTTGCATAGACAAATGTTCTGTAATAGCAGGAAGAACAAATCTTTCTTCCTCTGTCTTAATGAACATTAATGAACCAAGATTTCGTTTTCTTGTTCCTGTCACTATCATTAGTATTTTTGTGCCATGCTTGATTTTCTAAGAGCCAGGTGACAGTAGTCTTGCATGATTTTTTTTTTTAATACTCTCTTCCCATTGTATTCTCATGTTTACAGCAGACTTTCTCCTGTTCTTCCCTCTAGCAGTTTTGTTATTATTCTGCCTTTAAATTCCTTCAAGTGATTTTCAGTAAGCTGCTTGTATGGTCTTTCATCAGGTACAAGGAGAACACTTGGCAGATTCTCTGCAAGTAAAAATAACATTTTGGTTTTTATGGCAGTGTTCTAAAAAAAAATAAATACATATAGTACGTTGGTCCCAATTAACAAAATTACACTGGCAATTATCTCACCCAAATTGTTGGTCTAGATATATGTTCTTCACTTTACATGGGAAGGTTTTCCTTATTAATCTCTCTTTATTTGTGGCAAAGAGATAGGTGTGAAAAGGATGCTGAGGGCCATGGCAGAGCATGGCAATATCTGTGTGTGTGTCCCTTGATCAAATATGCAAAGGTAACGAGATAAACACACACCCCAGAGTATCCCTGGGTTGAAGGCTGCAGTATGGTCCCATTATTGATTCACAAAATTGACTGTTTGCAAATACTTCACTGACAAAACTTCCCATAATCATATTTGTGGCTTATTAGTCTGAGAATTTTATTTAGTTAGGGGGAAGCCATTGACTTAGGACTCCTGCTGCCTCTCTTCCCTCACTAATTCTGTCCTAACTAAACAAATTTCTGAAAGATCTTCTGGATCAGTGAGTCATTTTAACAACAGATTAAAGATGTCAGAAGTTGTTCTTTAAGCTTGTAACCTCACAGTCAGGTATGTTAAGTGAAACACAAAGCCTGTGGTGGAGTTTTGATATTTAATCTGCCACCACATTTAATCTGCAGCCACTTCTGGGAGCCACCTTGCAGGACTCATCCAGTCCTGTTTGGGCCACTGAGCTGGGAGCATTTCTGTCTGCTGCCTGGAACATTTCTGTCTGCTGCCTGGAGCATTTCTGTCTGCTGCCTACACCCAACTGCAGGGGCAATCTTTACTTCAGGGCACATTTTCAGTGGAGCTTCAGGGTGGGCTGGAGAGGAGTGTGATCCCACTTCCAGAAGAGCAGAGCAGTGGGTTGCATTTTGCAGCAAGCACCTCTAAGCCAGGCTGGCTAAGCAGCCTGGGACCCAGGTGAGCTCCTCTTCAAGACTAAACAAAACCTATTGATTGGGAAGAAGCATCTGCTGAGTTGGCTTAACTCTTTTCTGCTCCCTGAGTTCTGGGCCCTAAACTCTGAGGTGTAAATGACCAAATGCTGGACAAACCTCTGTGCACAGCCCGAGCTGCCTCAGGGCAGGATTGCATCTGGCATTATTTATATTCATTTTTTCTTCAGCTGGGCTGTAATTACTATTTTCAGTATGCCCAGCCAATGTAGTTCCTCACGGGAAGACTGTTTGTGCTTAGTTATTCCTTAAAAAAAACTGTTTCAGCCTTAGGAGAAAAGTCACTGCTGAAGTTTTCTCGTGGAAGTCTTAATCATGTTTTTTGGTAGTGGATTCATCCTGCATGCACTCTGAAGGCAGCTTCTGTAGAGCTCCACATACTTCATTTGTAGTGAGTGTTAGGAGAAAATTTCAATGGATTTCAGCGGAAATATTCAGTGGATTCCAGAAACATCTGAAGTGTAGGGGAAGGGAGTTGAAAACTGTCATGCCATACGTAGGACCCAAAGCTTCTGTGACAGCTGTGAGCAGAGAACATCTGGGTGAGAAAACTCATCTTAAAAGAGAGTTAATTTATAGAGAAGCATCAGGGATTCATAGGTCACACAAGATATTGCCATAAGAGTTTTCACAGCTGTATTTGTAGTTTTCAGGCTTTTGACTTTGTCATCCATCCGCTGTGCAAGTTTTCATTAAAAAATGGTTTTAAAATTAACTTGTGTTCTGAAGTATGGGTGGAGTTCTGGACTTGTTCAGAGTTATTGATTTCTGTGTAAATATGTGTTAACTGTAGAGAAAAGGCCTTTCCATTTGCCCACCTGCAGTTTGCATGGAGCCTGACATGTCTTTAATTTCCATATTCCCCTGCACTAAATAAAACTGTCCTTGACACTGAGCAATCTGATTTTTTTCCTAGATTATGGCCCTGATTTCACTGAGCTGTAGTCCTTGTTAGTTTGGCTAACTCGATTTCTAACAAGAAATCTGTGAGTGTTTCTGTTAATAGGGAGCAGATAGGCACAGGTTAGCTCAGCTCTTTTCTCTCTTTTTTTTTAGCTGAGAGAAGAGGAATGATGAGCAAAATGCATTCTTAATTCTTCAATCAGAAGATTGGACTCCGAGCTCCCCAGGGAAGCAGAGTCACTGAGTGGAGCTGTCAGATGTTTACAGCTCAGCTCTTGAGAGCAGAGGCATATATAATTGAAATTATGTTTCAAGGGGATCTGTCAAAGTATTTTTGGCATATGGAGTAACATTCACTTAGTGAACAATTTGGAACCGCTGTCTCTTTCGTCCCGTTGGACATCCAGATGTTCCACATGTTTGTGTTCTTATTTGCAAGGCAGAGAAACACCATTGCCACTGCAGAGTGAGGCATGGCAGTGGAAATAAGGCAGGTATCTGCTGCCTGTGTGCTGATTATTTGCTGCCTCTTTGGGGGTGAGATGGCAACACAAATATTTGCAAGGGAGATACACTTTGTGTAAAATGTTTACATTTTTCTGTATTAAATTCTCATCGTGGTCTGGCTTGCCATAAAGTTTTATTTCCATATAGGAAGTATAATGGAGTGTGTAAAGCACACAGAAATGACACAAAATGCTGCCACATTAATGAAATGACACCTCTGTTATGAGGGAGATGGATATCTGGGGGAACTGAAATAAAACAGCAAATGCCACTGACAGGCCTAGATCCAGCTGGAATTCAGCCAAGACAGCAGTGCTGGGAGATGAGGGCTATTTGAGAAACCAGTTTTGCATCCTCAAATTCCTAACTCATCTCCACAGCTTTACAACTGATGCCCGGGCAGCCTTGCAGGGGAGATGCCAGTGTTTAAAAATTCTGGTGATTTGCTATGCTCTGCCTTGTAAAAGTCATCCTGCTTCTGGAAAGTTAAGATGGGGAAACTGAATTGCATAGGAAAAACGTAAAATGCCCAGCTCAGCTGGCCATCCTCTGGGAATGGTGTTAGTGGCAGGGGAACAGTGAGAATCAAACCTCAGGACTGGCAGGTCCCCATCTTCCACATGCAAAAAGTTATAATTGATTATCAGGCAGGATGATATAATAACTTTATAATGCAATATAATATGACGTAGTAGCTGCTGAATGGATTTTATATTTAGGTCTAGAAATGTCAGTAGCTTGGATCTGTGGAGTGAAGAGTTTCTGGAGTCAGAATTCTGTCTCTGTTTTTTCCAAAGCTCAGTGGAGCACAAGGCTTAGAGGGTTTTGGCACACAGATGGCAACAGAAGGTTTGATGCAAGGGAGTTTTAAATACATGGAATAAATACAGCTGAAGTAATCCTCCAGTGAAGTAGGAGGCCCTAATTCCATATCTGTTGTTCTCATCTCACCTGAAGAATCCCTTCACTGCACAGCTCCTACCATAACAAGTAACTTGACATTTGATGTCCCTGTAGAGGCTGTGACCTGAAAGTACCAAGGCTGTTTTCCTGTTTAATATCTGTTTTCCCAGCCCATAGAGTCTTCCAAACCCTCAATTGTGAACAAAAATAACCACACCCTAAATGCTTCAAGTCCCAATAAAGCTGCCCCATCAGAGATAGTCTCACATTTAATAGCCTTCCTGGTAGAAACTTGCACCTAAATTCAGAGCTGAGTTTCTCCCACAACAGCTTTCAGACACTGGACATTCTTAGGGCTTTTTTTTTCCCCCCAGATTGGCTAAGCCATGTTTTTGGACTTCCTTGCATGTCCAGAAACCCACTGTCTGCACCCTGCAGAAATGTTAAACCAGCTGCTCCCAGCTCCAAGGAAGCTGCTCCGTTTGCCAGGACGTACAGAGCACTGGAGGCATTTCCATGGGGTGGTGTGGGAGCCTGGGGGTGCCTCCAGAGGCTCTGTCCTCGGGCACCTGCTGGGACCAGGCATGCCAGTGCTCTCCTAAAGACAGCAGTCAGCTCTGCCAGGAAGATTTCCAGGGATTTGTGTCCTGGCACGGCCCCAACTGTGCCCAGACACACTCCTTGCGTGAAGCAGAGTGTGCTGCCATCCTGTCTCTGTTGGTGGTAAGGACTGGCAGTCTCCACTTTCTCCTCAGGTGTGATTTTTCAGGCTCTTGCTTGTCACAGAGGGAACAGAGTCCCTCTGGGGCCAAGAGCAGGCAGGTGGATGAGTCTGGTCCTGCAGGGCAGTGACTCGTTCAGGGCTTGGCACAAAACCCTGCCAGAGAGGAGAGCAGCTCTGTGCTGCTGCTGGATCTCAGCCACTCCTGAGATGCTCCAGGAAGGTCGAGGAAGGAGCCAGGATGCTGCTGGGACTGCAGCTGGCCATGGTCATGTTGGACAAGTGACAGCTGGAAACAGCCCAGAGTAGCTCCTCCTCCTCCTCCTCCTCCTCCTCCTTTAATTTTCTGGTCCAAGCTATTCAGCCCACTTGTGTTTGATCTGAATTTCTTAGAGGATTAGGACAATCAAACCAGTATATCCAGTGTTACCAATTTAAGATGATTGTCAGTTGAAGAAATAAATTAGTTCTCTAAGGGAAGTTCTCTTCCTCAAAGGAAAATGTCAGTGCCAATCCCTGTAGTCCTCATGCATTTAGAAGAACAACCCTAATGGGAAAATAGTGTTTTCTCCTTGTTACTACTGAGCAGACTTAGTCTAGAAATCTGACTAATATTTTAGTTTGTATGAGTTGTACAAAACCAAGCACTAAGACAAAGAGCAAACTTTCTGCTCCTTCCTGATTCAATTCCATCCCCAAGAAGTGATGAAAATCCACCCAGTGAATTTTTTCTGCCTGGTAAATAGGGGCAATAGATCCTGTCAGAACTGAGCTTCAGACTGATGTCAGCTGGAGACAGTCTGGCAAGGAAAAGTGTGTTTCAGGTGCTGCTTTTCTTTCATGCCAGTGATTACACAGGGCAGCAGTCTTGATTTAAACTTTGAATCACCCAAGTGAAAGTGCAAGACTTCTAAATATATATA
>WAAE01023628.1:0-53938 GCA_013400495.1 Nicator chloris | reverse complement strand
ATATATATATATATAGGACTTGTATGGTATATCTATAACTAGGAAACAGAAAGTAATATAAAAATAGTTCAGATTTTTCAGATAGAGTGCTGGGCACATCTAAGATGTATTAGAAGTAGCACAAAATGAAAGCTACTCGTTTTGCTCTATGCCAGGATATTTTTTACCAAGTTTCTGCAGAAGGGTTTTACTGTAGCCAGTTATGCCAGGAATTCAGAAATGCTAACTTGTTGTAACTCAGCTATTTCATGCTGAAGTGGTTCCTGGAACAGCAGGGAGAATTTTTATAAATACAATGTGGGGCAGATATTGTACTGATAGCTCCCAGTGAAATGGATTCCCTGCTTGGCTCCCCATCTCTGCCTGTTTGAGATAATCACAGGAAAAGTGAGTGGTAGAGCAATGCCATCAAGTCTGGTGCTGCCACACTCTGGGGATCTTCATCTCCTGCTACATTTTTTTTAACTCTATAAACTCAGGATAAAATCAGAGGTGTCTACAGCACTGTCTACAACAGTTTGGGAGTGGTCTGTGTTTCTCAGCTGCTCTCGTGCTCAACAAAGAAATGTGGCAGTGGTGCCTGGCAGATGCTGTTGTCAGAGTGATGATGTGATCCAGCCTCTGGGGTTGTGCTTAAGTACTGATAAATAAACATTATCCATTTTATTGCCTCTTCTTCCCCACCTCTGTGAGGTTCAGGATTCAGGGCACTCACACGTCCAGCTTTGTGTATGATGTGTCTGAAAAGGTTGGCATAAAGTTATCCAAAAGTGAGTGCAGAAAACCAGCAAAAGATAAGGCTCCTCTGAGTCTTAATGTTATTTTTTCTCTCTTTTCTGAACACCTACAGAAGATGAAGATCTTTGAGATGCTCTTGTTGCAAGTCAGCTTTTCATTCCTCCTCTCCTTCCATTCACTTTTTTTTTTTCCTTCTCTTTTGAAAAGGTGGGAGAACTCTCCCTTTGGAGAGTTTAAAATACTTAGGGTGATGAAACAGAAAAGATTGAAGCAGGCAAATCTTTCTTAGTCCTCAAGTAACTGGAAAAACAAAACAAAACAAAACAAACAACTCGTGTTCCAGAATTCTGCTGTGTCTCTGGCAGGGCATCTCTCCAAACCTCGAACACAGGTCCTCATGTCAGAGAACACTTTGGGGATTGGGAAGATGGGCACTGCAGACTGGGACATGTGCATTTTGCTCTGGTTGTCATCTCTTTGTTGCTTCCAAGTTACTTTCAGAAAGATACTTGTTTAGAAGTTGTCTTAGAGCAAATTAATGAAGGGAGTAAAAAGCCTCCCTTCTGGAGAAGATCAATTATTTGAACAGGTTTCAAATAAATTTGGGTCAGATGCCAGCCTCATTGGTAGCTCTTTAACAACACATAAATAGAATTTGGGATGTTTTTGGCTTAAGAGCTGATATGCTTTGATTAGTAAGTGGTGAGTGGGTCACCTGCTGAAGTCCACAGGACAATAAATAGTCATGACTCAAACCTGCCTGCCCTGACACACGTGACTTCCCTTGCTTTGTGGGCTGCTGGGAGCACCACGTTTTCCAGCTCCATCTTTCTGCCTTGCTAGTGCCACCATCAACATTCTGCTCGGTCCCCTGACCCTCAGAGTCTTAATGGGCAAATAATAACCTTGCTGAAACAACATAGTTGCTTCAAATGCACATAAAAGATGGGTTTGTGATGAGGTTTCAAACAAGGAATTTGGGTTTTGACTAGAAGGGATGTATTGCAACCTGCTCACAGGGCCATGCTCTAAAAACTGAATAAAACTTTCAGGACTGGGTCACAAGCTGAAAAGTTCAGCAGTGCTGGCAAAAACAAATTAAATCCTGTTTTTGTTTATGACAGTGACAACCAGAGAATGTGTTTGGCCTTCTAAATAGATTTAAGCTTCTTGAGTCACAGAAATAGCATTTGATGAGACAAGGCCAGAAATAAAGATAAGGTCAAGAAGGATTGTACTTTATTCTTTCAAAGTGAAGTAATTTAATGGTTTTAATTTACAAAACAGTAGTTTGTTCATTTAGATAATGAAATTAAAACTCCTAATGAAAATCTTGAACATATTTGCTGAGCATGCTTAACGTTTTCCTAGCAGAAATGAGAGGAATTTCCAAATGTTTCTTTAAATGTTTCTTTGATAGGTCTTTTTTTCCCTAGTTCAGGTAGCATTTTATTGTCAATAATTCTTTTTTTTTCCCTTCTGTGTAATCCTTTAAATGGTGAGTGCAGAGATATGCTGAAAAAACTACTATACCCCACCACATGGGATCTTAATTAACAACAACAACAAAAAAGTCTTGTTCTCTTTGCAAACTTTCAAGATAGCTTCCTAAAAGAAAGAAGAGTTTTTAATGCTCTTGGCTATGAAATTCCAACTGTCAGAAAAGGTCTTTTTCTTTTCAAATGCATTGGAAAAAGGCAAAGCATGCCCTCCACCCCTTTAAAAAGCTTTTATCAAGCTTTTATTATCAAGGCTTATCCATTTTGTAAGCTTTTAGGTGGTACACTTAGTTCTGAATTATGACTAGGATTGGCCTAAACCTTTGAATTTCCTCTTGGAAAGCACATGCCATTAAATAACAAAAACTAATAAAACTGGGTCTTCACTCTTCAAACAATAAAAGAAATACTTGACAGTTTTGAGGGCCCAAATCTGGCAGCAATCAAGATTTGTCTTCGTTAATAACATTTGTCTGCATTAATAATTAACACCATAAAAATGGTTCCTTGGAAAACAGTGAAGAAGTAGCCCAAATGAGCAATTAGGAGGCCAATAAAAAGTGTGTTTTCTTCGTATCTTTATGGGCTCATTTTCAGGCCATTAGGCTGCAGACACACTGCCTTGGCTGGTGAACATTTCACGTTAAAATTCTGAACTTGACGAGCTATTTATTAAACTCACTCTTTCCAACTGGCAGGAGAATTATGCAGGGGATTATTGTCTTTTCATTCCTTTTTCTGGAATGATTAGCTTGTGATGCCATAAAACTCATTTATGAGAGGGACTGATATTTATAATGTTTTAATTAAATTTGGATTGGGAAGCAAATGGGGAAATTTACATTCAATGTATACGGTTGCGTCAGACATGTTTGACAGCACTTGTCTTTTTATTAGCTTAAAATAATTAGTTGGGGTATTTATGTACTAATATTACCTAATTAACTCAGCAGCGAGGTAATTAATTTAGTTAATGGCTGTCCAAGAAGAAAAAGAGCATTGTAGTATAGGGGGGTGCTTTAATTTCACCAGCTTCTTCTTGGTTCAATGATTTTTCAAAGAGGTATTGTTTCTTGAAAGGATTCAGAGAATGGATCTGTTTTATTGGAGAGGGCAAGTTTTGCATTTTACCCATGATAAAACAAGGTCCAGTGTAAATCCTGTGGGGAGAGGGTGGAGGAATTGGATGGTGTTCCTTTTCAAAGGAGCTGCTAGGTAAGGTGTGCTCCATCCATCAGCAGCAATTGCAGCTGTTCCACTGCTTTTAAATCCCAAATGCCTTTTTTTTTTTTTTTTTTTTTTTTTAAATATCCCTTATTGCAACATTGCAACATCAGTGAATAACATACTGTGTGAGAATGTTGGGCACTGCGCAGATCATTTAACCAAACCAAAAAATAAACATTCAATGACTGCTCAAACTACGCACGGTTTTCCCCATGAAATCCCTTTCTGTAGACTTGGCCTATCTGCCCCTGGATGATTTAATGTGTCCTGTGGAGTCCTGGGACAGTAACCACATAGTTAAAGGGGTCATAGCTGGTGTCTCTGCCTGTTTTGAGCCTGAGCCCCGTGAGCTTTGTGTCCTTTAATTCTTGGGGAAGGTGATTCCCATGCAGTGGCTGAAGTTGTCTGTGTGTGCCACGAGCCCTGCAGGATGGTGCTGTGGAGTGGGGAGTTCTCCCTCTTCATTTGTTCCTCCTGGAATAGTATTAATTTCTTTTCCTCTGGTAGAAAATGTGAATGTTCGTGTCAGGTCAGTTCCTAAAGAGTTCTGCTCACTAAGATTTACTCAATTGTCACGTCTCGTAGGAGGGGAGAGATTTTTGCATCGAATGGGATGCAGAAAAAGGAAAGGTTGGGAAAAGCAGCACACCAAAATGCCTGCAGGATTTAAATTAACAGCTGTCTCTGAGCTCTGCAAAGTGGTTTTGTGAAATGGAAATGGGCATCTCTGGCTCCCAAGGACATCTGGTCAGTTTGGGGGAGGGAAGAGATACATCCCCTCAAATGGCTTATTGACTTTCCAGGCCAAAAGGTCAGGCCAGAAACCTGCAGATGGCCCAGTTAGACCTCAGCAGCTCCTTACAGATCCCCACAAAGCTTTGGAGGACCATTTCTCCTGGCTTTACCAGTGCCAGCTGTGGTAGCCCTGTCCTTGGGAAAGTTGCTGTCCTAAGGCAGCTCTCAACTCCACTCTTTTAATCTCTCACATAACCTCTCTTGTACCTTTGCTCACAGATGTTTTATTTTTATTTACCCCATGAATGATCCCCAGCAGGGGCCATCTCACTCTTTGCAGCTGTTTAAAACCCCATCCAGCAGGCAAATTGTTTATCTTTGATGGTTTATCATGACCAGAAAACCTTGTCCTGCCTTTTTATTTCAGGCTAGCGAGTTCCAAATGATACATCTATCATAATAATTCATGCACCATCATGGCTCAGTGCCTCATTAAAAAACTGATGGCTTAAACTCATCAGTGTTTCTGCCAGTCCCTGAAATAGCCTCTTACTTCTGTTATTCCCCAACTAGGGAAGCTCCTTGGTCGATCCACAAGCCTCCTGCTCATCTAAAGGCCTGCAAGTGAGACAGTCACATTTCTGATTTATTTCCAGGTGGAGAGGTTGTTTCAGAAGGGCAAGGTTGATAATCAGGCCTTTCTCACTTGAGGCACTGGGATCTTGTTTGGTTTTCAGGGGTTTTTTGCAGAGCAGATTTGAGAACTAGCTGCTGTCTGAAGCGTTTTCACTGTTAAGGTGTAAAAACCAGGAACCAATTAATTCCATAACATTTCTGCAAAGAAATTTGATCAATCTGGTGTCCTAAATCTTTCATTTAGAGGGTCTTTTTACCTTATCTGGATGGTTTTGCATTTTTAAATATTTTTTTCACTTTTTAATTTTCTTTTTTCTTTTTCATGTGGAAGCCAGTACTGGCATTTGTCCACATAATGAGGTGACAAATACTGTAATTTCCTTTCTCCTGCTTGTTATTTACCAGATTATCCACAAAAGTCTGAATTAGCAGTCTTCATGGATTATCTTAGTTAAAAAGTTGCAGTTTCCTAAGCCATTCCCAGAATTATTTTTCTGGGGTCCTCTTCTTTGGATTCTGTATTCTACATGCTTTGTTCCTAAACTCCAGGTATTACATTTCAATGTTTTTTTAAACCTCTGCAGTGAATGAATCAAACTAAACAAGTGACCCTTACAGCACAGCTGATCTCTTCTTGACTTTCTGCAGCACGCTGCCAAATTTGGCATCATGTGAAATATTTTATCAAGATCTCCGTATCTTTTTCTCCCAAATTACCTCTGTGGTTGTGCACAGCTGTGTGCTGAGGCCTCATTCTTAGGGAGCTGGGAAAGGAGGGGATCTGCAGATCAGAGCACGTTACCTGTGCCAGCAAATTATAATCTGCCCTAGTATTGGATTTGAGAAGGGAAAATTTTTATGTATTAATTCTAATAATAGCGTGATCAAAGACACCATGTATTATTTATAATCCTCTAAAGTGCTGGTGTCTCTAGCACCCATTTTTCATGAATTTCCTTATTCTCATGTTACTAGGGAAATCCCATAACCCCAACTTTATTACCTGGATAAATATTTCAGTGATGCAGTGCATGTTTTGCCCTGCCACTGGAGCAGAGACCGTAGGATCCTCAGGAAGGGGCAGCTCCAGGCGTGGGTGGCATCTCAAAACCTTTTTATTTTTCCATGCACACATTTCAGAAGCCTTCATCACTGAGGTCACTGATTGTTTAGCAAGAATAATGCACCTTAGAAACAAATTCTCCAGCATCAGAAAGGCCAGAAATAAGAATGATCTAAAAAAAAAAAATATTTAGACATCCACGTACAAAACAGTGCTTCTACCTCTTTGTAGCTTCTCTTCTCTTCTCTCCTTTTTTTTTTTCTTTTTTTTTTTTTTTCCCCCCCCCCCCCCTTTTTTTCTTTTTTTTTTCTCTTTTTTCTCGGGGGGGTCCCCCCCCCCCCCCTTTTTTTCTTTTTTTTTTCTCTTTTTTCTCGGGGGGGTCCCCCCCCCCCCCCTTTTTTTCTTTTTTTTTTCTCTTTTTTCTCGGGGGGGTCCCCCCCCCCCCCCTTTTTTTCTTTTTTTTTTCTCTTTTTTCTCGGGGGGGTCCCCCCCCCCCCCCTTTTTTTCTTTTTTTTTTCTCTTTTTTCTCGGGGGGGTCCCCCCCCCCCCCCTTTTTTTCTTTTTTTTTTCTCTTTTTTCTCGGGGGGGTCCCCCCCCCCCCCCTTTTTTTCTTTTTTTTTTCTCTTTTTTCTCGGGGGGGTCCCCCCCCCCCCCCTTTTTTTCTTTTTTTTTTCTCTTTTTTCTCGGGGGGGTCCCCCCCCCCCCCCTTTTTTTCTTTTTTTTTTCCCCCTAACCACGCATTTCTTTCTCTCAGAACTCTGATTTCTCTGGGGTGGTGGCCACAATGGCTCCTTCCCCACAGCTCGTGGCCACTTGTGCCATCTCTGCAGTTCAATCATTAAGATAGATTCTGAGAAAACCAGAGAGAGGGGGACATAATGACAACATTAAATGATCTTTTGGCTCATAATTTTTTAATAAAAGTGTCTGACTTGAGCATTATGTGCAATTGTTTGGTACCTCTAAATATGAAGAGTGAAGTTCCCCTGTCCATTGGCAGCCTGCAGTGTGACCATGCCCCTCTCCTGTGCCATGAACGTGGCATTCCTGTGCTCCCTCAGCCTGTTCAGGTGGCATATGAACTCCCAGAGATGGACAGTAGAGATTTACCCTTTGTCTGATTCCAGGCAAGGTGTGGGTATAAAAGAGGCAAGACTCTGGGAGCTGATTTGAGGAAGAAAACCACATTTTACCAAGAAAATAAAGGGAAAGTCGAGGACCAAGGATGAAGCTCTCACGAACTCATCACATCTCCTTTTCAAGTTCAGGCCCGTGGGTGTCCACAAATATTTCCAATTGTTCCTGGGAGGAAAAAAGGTCACTGAAGTTGCTCAGAGCACTTGGGGGTCCCAGCTGAGATGGGCAGCTCTCAGGAATTGTAGCTGTTCACAGGCTGGGCTAGAATGAGTTGCTGATGTCAACATCTTTTTAAATACTCGAGTATGCACAACGCAAATCTCATTCTCTCTTCTGCTCTGCCTCCTGGGACTGCAGAGGCTCCCCTGGCCCTGGGGATTGAGTTATTTCTGCTCTGCATGGTGCTGCCAGGTCTGGGCTGGGGATGTACTGGGTGTTAGAGGAACGAGGCCACCTTTTCATGTTCTCCAGCCTGCTGATGGCTTTTTATCTCTTTGTTGTTGTCTTACAGCCACCCGCTGGCAGAACGTTTGTGAGAAATATAGATGTATTGTTTCTCCAGGTAAATTGATAGCTCAGGGGCATTTGGGGTTTTTTTGCCAGTTGTTTTTTGGTGGTTTTTGTGTGTTTTGGGGTTTTTTTTGTGTGTGTAGGGTTTTTTTATTATTTGGTTGGTTTTTAGCTGTTTTTTTTTTTGTCCATGTGTGTCATTGTAGGACACGAAAAAAGGATGAGAGACTCCAAATATTTCCGAAGGCAAAGAGCATAGAAAAAACTTTATTGTCTAAGTCTTACTACTTTTATAAGGTGTTCTGATACAGACTGAACATGATTACTGAATAGGAACGACACCTCTCTGATCCCATTGGTTAAACCAGAGAAACAGCTCAAATGTTTTGAGAACTAGAAAAGCAAAACACCACCTGGAGAAAGATTGTTTTGAGAAAGGAGAGTTGTTTGCCAGGATTTGTTTTGAGAAGAAGCTTTCTTGAGAACTTTTCCTTGGGAAAGAGTTAGCAGGCTACAATCTCTCAGACCCAGAAATATCAAGCCCACCTGGGTGCATCACTACTTCATTGTTAGGAGGAAGTGAAAGACTTGGGAGAGTAGGAAAAATCCCAAAGGAACCAACAGAAGCTGCCCCTCCCCGTAGACTGCACTAATTTCTGACCTTTCATGGTTTCTTTTAAATAAACAGAATGATCTTTACTTGTGTCAGAGGCATGGGTATTCTCAACGTGGATATTTCCTAGAGGGAGATGATGAAGTGAGAGCAGAACCCACAGCAGCTGATCCCAGCATGAGTGGTCAGTTGCTAAAACTCATTTTCCTTTGGCAAGCAAATACCCTCTCAGCCCTTCTGGAATGAAAGCATGAGAGAACAGAGAATGCCTGAGGAAACACTGTGGAACCTCTCAAAAGAATGGCTGCTTATTGGGGAGAAAAAGCCAGTTTTGGAGTAAAAACATGTCTAAACTCCTGGTGCTCCATAATCATTATGTTGTGCAGTAGCCTAAAAGCTGCCATCTGGCACAGAGAATAATGAGTACAAACAATACGTTCATAGAGAGGAAATTTATCAGCATCACTCTGCTGAAATGGCTGGATGTGGCTTCCCATTTGCTGTGGCTTTTTAGAATTACCTGCTTTCTGGTAGCAGTGATAAAAGGACGTGAAAACAAACTAATCGGAGTTTCAAGAGGATTTTTGCAATATTTGTAATTTTTCAGACGAAATCCGCGGGGAGTGCTGAGATAATTTGGGCAGCACGCTCAAGGCAGCTGTCTGGATTCTCTTTCAGAGAAAGATTTCCCCCTGATTTCTCTGGGGGACACCTACACCACGTCTGTGCTCAGTCCCTCACTGTTGTCAGCAGATTTTCATCCCCACAGGACATTCTCCAAAGGATGGGTGCAGGAGGAGAATTCCTTTGGATAGGCACAAAGAGAGATTCAAATAACCCTGCACTGCGTGGAGATCTGCAATCTAAGTCAGTCTTTAATCACATGTTGACTTGATCATCTCCACTCTATCAATGACATTTTAAATTTATTAATAACCATTTAAATCTGCAGGACAGTCTGGCCTTCAGACACGTGAGAACTGAATGTGAATGTCACATATTTATCCACGTTTTTCTCTGGTGTGGCTGCTGTGCTGCACTTTAGGAGTACTTTTTCAAGTTCCTCTGGATCAGTACAGAACTGTGCTCTGTAGCTCTTTGATTTTGAAATCTGAGGCTTTTCTGAGAGATAAATATTGGATATTCATTCACATTAAAGCTCAGGCAGAGTTTTATGGGGAGTCATAACAGAAATTCTATTGAAGTAGAGTGAAGAATTACAAGTATTTTATTGACCTGAGCTCTGATAGATTCAATTCCAGTTTCATTTCAATGAGTTTTCTGGCCCATTGGAGCTGTAATTTGTTAGGCGTGATTAATACTCTTCTGCTTTTAATTTTTATACCAGACCAAATGTATATTAAATAGAACTGAAAATTCATAATTAACTGCACTAAAATGTCAGCTCAAAAGCTCTGATTATAAAACAAAGACTGTATCCTTTGTTGTTAAATTTATATGAACAGAAACAGCTGTCCTGGGGTACCTACAATTTATGTCTCACTCCCAAAATGACAAATTTCTATGTAATTAAATTTAGTTTGCTAGAAATATTTGATCTTTCAGGTGTTTTCAGTGCAAATAAATTCAGATAAAAGCCAGCTGACACTGGCCATTCTTGGATCTTCTGGAACCCATTCCAGTAAGAACCATTGCAGGTTTGAAGCTGTTAAAAAAACCCCATAAATTGTTCTGTGCAAAAGTTCTGTTCCTCCTCTGCCTGTAGCTGGAGCAACAGTTAATTCTGATTAAAGATAATTAAAGGAAGAGTTACACAAGGTTTACACTTCATTGATTTTTTTCCAGCTGGTTTTTATATTGGGGTAGTCTGAGGACCAGAGGAACAAAGCTCATTCAGAGCTCTTCAGTTTATTGGAAATACTCTCAAATTGCACCCCAAATTAAACCAGATTGTTGGTGAAGGTTCCTCCATGCATTGCTCCTGAGAGCAAATGGAGATCTCTGTGTAGTGGCAGAGAAGAGNATAATAATAATAATAATAATAATAATAATAATAATAATAATAATAATAATAATAATAATCAGGCTACTTGTGCTCTGTGTCCATCCTGCCTCTCCATGTGGGGTGGGAAAAAGGCATTCAGAAGCACTAGAGTTAGGAAGTGCCAGAAGAATTCTTTTCAGTCACATACAGGCAAAAATGTTGTCTTCAATAGGATGGAAATAGATTTTTTGGTGGAAGTGTTTTGCATGCTAAATGGAATCCTAGAGGAGGCTGACAGAAACATATTCTAGTTAACATTTGATGATAACTGTAAATGAAATATTTAATTATGAGCATAAGGCAACAGCTATGTCTGTAACCTTTTTGCAGCTGGGTTGGTATCACTTTCCCTGTCTTTGACAAGAAAATTAATTGTGTTGCTGAAGTGTGAATTTAAAGCCGTTGGGTGTCCTTTGTTTTTCAGCAGCACTAGTTAATATTCAGCTGCTGAATACAACTGGATGAGGTTTGCTGCAGTTCTGAGCAATGCTTTCCATTATTTCTTCCTGTGTCACAGGGTTCCTGGTGAACTTGGTGTTCCCCAGGAGCCCTGGGACCTTTGTTCCAAGAGAGCTTTTCCAGCCAGTCACCCACACACTGCCCTGGTGCAGGGGGCTGTTCCTCCCAGGGTACAGGACTTGGTATTTCCATTTTTTGACCTTTACAAAGCCCATTTCTCCACCCACGTGCTGGGGATCCCTGTCCTTCCCAGTGTGTGACAGCAGGGGTGGGCCAGCCACTCCTGTGCCTCCCAGGATGGTGTTTTCCAAGCAGGTGATGTTCCTTTTCCAAGCAGGTGATACTCCTTTTCCAAGCAGGTGATGTTCCTTTTCCAAGCATGTGATTTTCCTTTTCCAAGCATGTGATTTTCCTTTTCCAAGCAGGTGATATTCCTTTTCCAAGCAGGTGATGTTCCTTTTCCAAGCAGGTGATGTTCCTTTTCCAAGCAGGTGATGTTCCTTTTCCAAGCAGGTGATGTTCCTTTTCCAAGCATGTAGTATTCTTAGAGTACAGAAGGTTTCCAAAGGATGGCAAAGGGTTACTTTTAGGATGGCAAAGGGTTACTTTTCTCTTGTAGAGCCTGGTTGTGATGGGAGAAAAGCACCTGAATGCCTTCATGAATCCTGCTGCAGTTTGAACAGGGTAATGCCCTGATGTGAGCTCCATAGCTCTGTTTCAGAATGAACTGTCAGCTACATCTTCCTTCACTAAAATGTCTTTGGTTTGGTCTTGGCTGCCTTGTTTTTCCTAATGTACCTCAAAACCCAAAAGCTCTTAAAAATACGAATATTTCCATAGAAAATCAGTTATAAGTCTCAAACTACATCAGGTGAAAGGCTTTGATTTCCTTGTTGAAGATTTTTTAAATTTTTTTTTTAATTGTTCCACTTTCCCATCACACTCTCCAGAGTATGAAAAAGAGGCTGTTCTGTTTTGTTGCTCATTCCCCAAAGAAAGACATTCAGAACAAACACACAGGTCATCTTTAGTTCCCAGGAAGAGAGGGGCTGTTCACACCTGAGCACAGGTTACATTTAGGAGGGAATTAGTTCAAAAAGACTCGAGTCCTCCTCTGCTACAAGAAACCAGGGAGGGCTCTTTCAGCAGCAGTGCTGTGGAGAAGATAGTTTGGGGTGGTTTTTTTGGGATGTGCATTACAGATGTGTTCAGTGGCTGGTTTGAGGACACGTCCATTAAAAGTTTCCCACCTGTGCTGCATGCTGAAGCACAGGGAAGCTTTGTGTTCTCCTGGTGTGTCATTGTGTGAGGCAAAAAAATGATCCTCGACCCATCTGCTCCCTGCAGCTGGAATAGACTCAGCTGATCAGTACAATTGGAAAAAAAAAATGTTACAAAAAGGGCCATCAAAATCCCCAAGGCCCAATTACTCCACCTAGGCAGCGTCTCTGAGGTGAACTAATGGAAGCTGTTACTGACAAAGGGCTGAGAGATGAGCAACAACTCCAGCAAAAACTGCCACTTCGTGGTTGCTAAAGGAGCTCTGGCATCTCAGAGTGGAAAGAGCAACCCCTGGATTTCAGCAAATAACTGAGTTCCACCTGCAGAACGGAGTAAAGGGAAAGCCTCTCACACCAGCCAGCGTTTTTGCAACAGCTGGAAGATTTCTGTCATTGCTGGGATTTATAAATACTTTTCAGAGTGCTGTCTGTAAGCGGTGTCTCAGTCCATATGGATGCACAGCATCTTCCTTTGTTGTTTTTCATTGCTGGAGAGCAGCCTCAGCTCGTTGGGGCGTTTCTGGAATGCTGTAGCAAACAACAAGGGCTTGTAATGGAGCAGTCTGATATAATGTAACAACATAATAAACACTACAAAAATCAGCATTATGTTTAAGTGGCTGCTGCACTTAAACCCAGCAGTGACTGAAATCTGGGGTCACTGGCAATTCTGGAGAAAAATGCCCTTCAATGAAGCAATGACTAAAAATAACCTTAAAAAACCCCTATAAAACCCAACTTGGGTTGAATACAATTCAGTCTCAAAACCTGCCTACCCTTTCAGTGTTTGGTTACAGTTTTGAGTGTGCAGGCAAAGAACATTCTACACAGAAAGAAGAATAAGTGTGGTGGAAAGGACTTTGGGGGTGTTTGCAGTTTTCAGTCTTTGACCTACCAGGGCTCCAAGTCCCTGAGCTGTGTTATGGTCAGAGGAATTATGCAAAGTCTCAGGAGCTGCCAACAAGTCAGATATTTTCTACTTCAGCATATGGCTGATGGTTTATTTTCTCCTCTCCTTTGGTGGTTTTGTTTGTTTTTCTAATTGTTTTTTTTAATTGGGGGGTTTATTTCATTTATATGTATGGCTCATCACGAATGCTTTTTAATCTTTACTGCATCATCTGGGAAAAACAGACTATGAAAAGCTATGTAAATCTGTTTATAAACATGTGACTGAGCACAGCTCTTTGCCAAGGGGAAGCATCCAAGATACTTTAATTGACACGCCAGTTCAGGCACACACATCCCATTTGTGGATGTCTCCACTGCCATTTATCCTCAGGTCTCACTGCATCCATTTGCAGCATTTCTAATTGGGGCACACGTGGCTGGTAGGGGCAGGGAGCTGAGCAGGGGAGGTGTGCTCATCAGCAGAGTGCACAGCAATAATCAATGTTCATTTTCCTGAGCCAGGTACAACCTGATCACAGAGCAGAACAAAGGGGAGGTGGTGTTGTTACTCAGGGAATGACCAGCTGTGGGGAAAAAAAATACAAAGAATTTTTAGCGGATTTTTAAAAGGTCAGAATAAAGAAGTATCAAGTTGAAGAGTTCAGCTATTTTTTTCTCAAAGAGTTGAAAGCTTTTTACCTTTCTTCAGCGAGCAGAATGATTTCGAGTCAAATGTGGGAACTGAATATTTAACAACTGTCAACAAAACACATCGTTAGGCATGCACACATTTGTTAGGATCTATGAATGTAACTCATTTCCTATTCAACGTTCAACCTGATTTTTTTCTTTGGAGGCAATTTTGCATTTCAGTGTGATAAGTCGTGGTGTCTGGGCTGACAGGGTAAAACAGTTTTATTTGTTCATGGCAGAGGGATGCAGTGCAAAATTTTCCAATAGGAAAATTGTGAAATACTGGTTTTGGTAAGATTTTTACTCACAGGAAATCTGTGTTCCCAACTGCAGAGTTCTCACATCTTTTTATTTAACTAGTTCATTCTCTAAGGGACAGATTTTCACATAGCCTTCCATATGCATACATATAACCTGACCATACAAATAACATTATTTACATTTATATAAACTCCCCATTACTGCAAACACATCAAGAAAATTGACTCTGTGGGGTTAAGCACTGAAAGTATTATTTTTCATCAGCAGAAGGCAAGAGCAATTTTTTTTTTCTTTTACAAGTAGGGGTTATTCAAAAACCCCAGTCAGAAATGTGCTTGGCATCACTTGGATATAGACATCTGAAATTTGGCTGGGGACTTGGTTGGCAGGCTTTCCTCTTCGTGTGGGGTTTTTGAGAGCCACGGGCTTCTCAAAAAGCCCACAGGGCTTCCAAAGCAAGGCCACTCTCCCTGTGCATCACCCTAAATTGTGTGCCTCCACGCTATTTAGATGCACAAAGAGACAGAAATGGAGCTTGCTTTGCAGTCATGCATAATCTAGATAATCATCCTGCCTCCCACATCTCTTCTGCATGCTATTTAAATGAGACTATTGCCTACTTTTTAGTCAGTTTTAGGCCAAAATATCTAGTGGCTTAATAACAGCTGTTTCTCTTTAAAATGCACTTAGGAATCCTGTTCGGGGTGCTAATTTGCTTAAGGATGGAGCCAAACCACATTTTCTGTTTAATAAGAGCTCTTTTTGCATTTTAATCTCCTCATCAGCAGTAATAGGTTATGGATATATTGAGGCAGGGCAGTGTTTTTTTTAAGGGGGGGGCATTCCTAAGTACTCATACACAGTTTTGTCAAGTGTGTGAAGCATTTTAAGGTGCTCCTCCAGCACCTCAAGTATTTTAGCTCACCCAGTCAGAAAAGCCTGACTCTCTGTGACATCCGTGGGCCATGGGAATAGTGACTGAACTCAGAGTGGCCGAAAACAAGCAGGCAGCCACATCCATGTTCAGCAGCACAATATTTGCATTTCCAGTGAACTGGGGTATTCACTCCACCTCTGTGGGGCTGCTTTGTGTTGGGGCTTTTTGTGTTTGCGTGCTTGTTCTCCAAAAAAAAAAAAAGAGTGAGACAGTACTGGCTGTCTTCAACTCCAGGAAAGTTGGCCAGGGAAATGGAAGAGCCTCAAATTCAGGCAAGGCTGCCAGTGCTGCAGGAAGCCCAGGACAGCTGGGCACAGGCAGCAGGCAGCTGGGAGAGCCAGGGCATCCACCTCATTTCAACTCCTGGCAGGGAGGCAAGCAATGCTGAAAGTCATGGCTCGAGTGAGGAGCTGAGTGCCCGTTAGGAGCATCTGCAGGGTGCTCCTGGGTTTGTCAGGCTTGGAAAGCAGCAGCAGCAGCAGTGGGCAGATGAAATGAGAGCCCCAGCTCCCTGGCTGGGTGGGAAACCAGGGGCGTTCCCAGCAGAAAGCTGCCCCAGTTTCCAAGGACTTCACCCAAACAAATATGTCTTTCTGCAATCTCTTTTGATCTCAGCAAATTAGCATCGTTTCACTGGAAAACTGTCATCCAGCTGGAATGATATTAACCCTTGATTTGCCCACTGCCTTGGACGTTTTCCCAAATGTCCCGTTCTGCTGTGAGCACCACCTAACAAGGCATAACAGCTTGCACTACGAAGGGATGATATACAGCAGATTGCCTTAACATGTCTTTAATGTACTGCCTTAACCAAAATGCACTCTTCTTCTCAGTCTTCTCTCTCCTCTCCTTCTGCTCCTGTCTCCCTCAGCGTTCCTGGTTCTGGGACAGGAGCTTGTCAGTCCTGACAGCAGTGTCCAGCTGTGGCTTTGGGTGACAGGGCAAAGCCTTGTGTTCCCTGTGCAAGTGACCCACCCTTTCTGCCAGCCCCAGTTGTGGTATGGAGCAGCACAAGGTCTGCTTTGATGGGCTAGACTGGCTGAAAATCCCTCTGTGCACACAGGGAGCTGCTGAGCAGTGACTGAGGAATGTGGGGGAACAAGGCACGTAGAGATGCTTCCTCTGCTAGAGCAGTGGTTTGGGCACAGCATGGGCTGCTTGCAATGGCCTGAGATGACTCCAAACCCACAGGAGTTTAACCAGGGACTTGGACAGGGCCTAAGGATGACCCAAAGCCAGGTTCTGTGAAGGGAAACCTCTGTGTGTCTCTCCTGCAGTTTGCTGGTCGCAGCCTCGGGCACGAATCCCCAAACCAGATTTAAACTTGGTTAGCTGTGGCAGCAGAGAGATGTGCACAGACTGAATTATCCTGCAGAAAGAAACCATCAGCTGCCCCTCAGCTTAAATCCTCCGGGACAATCACCAGGGACAAAGCAAGGGAATTAGGAAGGAACTCTGTTGCCATACCTACAAAGCCATTAATTCCTAAATGGTTTCACATATAGAAACCTCCTTTCATTTCTGCTATAGCAAGTATTGATTTTTGCTGTTGCAGCAGTGCCTTAAAGACCTGACCAGGGCCTCCAGGTATAGATATGTTACATTTTTATAGGCATGCAAGACAGAGATAATCCATGCCCTAGGCAGCCATCAAGTCTAAAAGCAGCAGGGTGTTAAAATCTATGGGGAGAAAAGGGGAGGAATGAGATAGGTAAACCTGCACACGAACCAGTGGACAAGAACAACACTGAAACAGGAAGATGAAGCTGCTATTTCTCTCATACCACGTGTGAAAATTAATTAATGTTAATCACTGCACTATTATGGGATAGAGCAGTGATTTTAGTGCTTAGGATGTGACTGTTTCATTAACAAAAGACTCTCTTGTTCTTGCATCAGGTGTAGAACAGGTCGCTGTAGAGCCACCAAATACCATCTTGTTAATGTATCCACACTGGTGTGTTTCCATCATGTTTTGGGATATTAATTAGCTCAGGCAAAACAGCAGGGATAGCATTTTTAATGCTGTGGGAAATACCTAAAACAAAAAGCAGGAAGGCACCTTTGACTCTGCACTGCAGCACATATTCAAACCTGAAAGGATTGCTAACAGGACTGCTTGGAATGAGGCTCCACAGAGGAAGGCAGTGACATTTATTGGGGTTAATTCCAGCCAACAATAGTGTTTTGATAAACATACATGTGGCATGTTTATACAAGGCTCCCAGGTCTGATCCTCTCCTCCTGGAAATCCCTGTTCCAGTTGTCTTTGTTCAGCAACAGAGAGAGATCTGCACCCTTTAAACTTCTGCTCTGAGAGCACTGGCATGTTGATTTTAATTTTTGCATCTCGTTTATTCAATTAGTGTAACTGCATATGAATATTTCTTCTTTGTCTTCCTTTTTCCTGCAGTGTTGTCACGACTCTGTCCCTTGGGAGCCCTGGGGGTGTCTGAGCCCGAGCTCCGTGACAGCACAACCAGAGAGGGGTCAAGGCAATCAGGGAGTTGCATCAGTGGTGGCATCCTCCTGTCTGGGAGTGACAGCCCACAAAAATGCTCCCCAGAGTGATAAGAGCCCACTTCTAAGCCTCAGTTATCAGTCTTGTGCCTAGTGTGAATATATCTTTGCTCCTCTAGTTCATGCCCAGATTATCTGTGGATTTCTGTGCAGAAACCAGATCAGGACCTGCAGATCTGAAGGGTGTATACACAAGCTGCATCTTTATATTTTAGAGCAGAAAATCTTGATGTTCACTGATTCAGTGTGTTCATTGCATAAGTATCTTCTTTTTCTTTCTTCAAAAATCCTACCCTTCTTCTGTCTCACTTAATGCAAAGACTCACCTTCCAGTTTTCATGCACGCTGCTTTCCACACTCCCATAGCAAAAGGAGTTTCTTATAACAGTTCAGTTGCCAAAAATAAACTTGCTGTAATAAATAACGGCAGGCAAATACTTGAATGAAGATGTGTATGCAGTGCTTATGTGAAGTACAGTAGAAAGGAAGGCAATCATTTTCTATTCATTGTTGTTTGAAATACCATCATGTGTGAGTAAACAGAGCCCTGTTTATACAAACAATTCAATAAAAGCACTCACACGTGCTATAATTCCTGAGAAAATCCTGTGTTTATGCTACACAGTAGATTGGCTGAATGAATGGTGGAAATTACAGCACTTTAACTGCAGGTTAAAATGAGTTATTGAAAAGTTTATTTTATGTTTTAAGTATAAAATGGCCGAATTATAACTGTAGTACTAACTTTTAAATACTATTAATGGCTAGTGCTCTGTTATTTCATTAAACAGAGTTCTGCTGCTTCTAAAATAATCTCTCAAGCTGTTAGGATGGTTATTTTCATTTGAAGGCCATGTGTTAGAAGTACCATACTGCACAGCATTCTGCACAAGAGCAGCTGTAATTCCAGAGTCATTTCTCCATTCCCCAGACAATAAGAACTTTATGAGGAGAACTTTGCCTCACAGATATGTGAGTTTAATGAATAAATGACAAGTTCTTACCAGATAACAATATTATGTTCTTTATTGTGCTTGGGCCCTCACTCACAAAACAGCCAGGAAATGTCACGTAGATAAATAAGCTCTTAGTGAATTTTAGTTCTCTGGAGTCCTGCACACATTGATGAGAACAAGTCCTTAACCTCCAGGAGCTCAAATACAGCTCCCCCCTGGGGCAGGTGTTGCAGAAGCCATGTGTGGATGAGGGAATAAGCCTGCAGAAGGTGTTAACCAGCTCCATGCTCGTGGATTAGTTGCCATTGCTGAGAAGAGATGGTCCTCCAGACCCCCAGCCATCAGCTGCCTGCTGGGCCAGATGGCAGTCAGTGGGATGAACTAACAGGGGATTGTTCCAGGCATTTGGTTTAACAGGGACTCCTGAAGTTATAATGTGTTCCAGAAGAAATTGTGCTCCAGAGACGAAAAAGCCATTGATTATTTTTGCTGAAGTTATTTTAAGGAGAGCTATCTCCCACTAAAATGGAAAATCCCATCTTCCAGCATTGCAAGCTAATAATGATCTTGGACTTCCTTCAATCACACCTTAATAATAGCAGCAACAGCTTGTGGTGATTTTGAGAGCTGGGTTTTCCAAGGCCAAATTCCTTGTAAGGCATTCCAGTTTCGCAGCCTGGAATAAAAGCCCGAGTTTTTCTGAAAAACACAATAAACACTGGAGGTCCTACAAACAAGATGGGCCTCTTGCTTCTCCAGAGAGCAGAGCATCCAGGGGCTTCGTGTTAAAATACAAGCAAGTGTAAATTTCTGAGTGAATACAGCAGTGATTCCTGTTAGATGTGTCTTCTGAGACCTTAGATGTGTCTTCTGAGACCTTAGATGTGTCTTCTGAGACCTTGGATGTGCCTTCTGAGACCTCATTTGTCTTCTGTGAGATCTGGAAGTTGGATGACCAGGTGGCAGAATGTCCCAGTGCAATGGGCTCTCCAGCTGAGAGGCTGCAGACTGTTTCTTGTGCCTTTTCCCCAGTCTCTTTCTTGAATGGTCCTTTTTTCCTCACAGAAATCCATAGCAATGTATTTCCCAGGCATCTCTTTGAACTAAATGGATCCACTCTTTCTCTCCCTTTTAAAATCTTCTGAGACAGATGTCAGCAATAACCTCAATACTTCTCCTCATCTTTCCTTTTTCTTCTTTTCCCCTCTAAATGAATCAAGGTAAAATCATTTTTGAAGCTGTTCAGAACATGCAGATGTGGCCTAATAAAAGGGAGAAAAGGATGTGACCTTCAGGAATCTGCCACAGTTCTTTTAACGTTGCTGGTTACAAATCTGTTTCCATTTCATACATCTGCCTGGATGGTTCTTTGATCTTGGAATACCGTGGGTGACCATGATGAGGAACCTGACCATCCAAAAGCACAAAAGTTGCAGACACTTGTGAGCTGCTTAACATATCCATTCTATTTCGTTAGGCTTGGAGCCCAAAATGCCCCAGGAACTGTTCAAACATAGAGATGGATCCTGTATTTGACTTCGTGTCATTACTGACAAAAAATTCCGCGGCATTTTGTTGATGTGTTTGTCTCACTTTATACAAACCCTCATGATGGTGTTCATCATAAATCCATACACACAAAGCCCTTTTTTCACCTTCAGTGTCTTGTCCCAGCATAAAAAATCTGTGAACATGGCCATGAAAACTTGCTGAATGTCCTTTTCTCCCCCTAGCATGTTAATGAAACAGAATGAGAAATCACGATGATCAAATTTATTTTTTTTAATGATCATGCTTCAGATAATTACTTCATAAGTCATTTCTAGGCCCTAGAGGTTCCCGTGATGCATCAGAGCTAATGTTGTTGTTGAGATAATGGAATTAAGTGGAGTGTAGGTGGTATGGATTCTGAAATGCTGGCCCTGTGCATTCAGGAAGCATCTGGGGGCTGCAGAGTGATGGAGCCCCTGGGCACCTCTCCCCTTGTTTGCCCAGGTGTGTCGCAGCGACACACTAGATTGACTACATGGACTCTAACTTGAGTTCAACCAAGAGGACTAACCTTATTACATCACAGACTCCATTATATAGTATAGCAAGCAGACCAAGTGATTGGCAAGTAAGGTCACCACCTCTCCAATCACATTAGTCAAGACAGGTGTTAATCAAGAGAACTCCACCCCCATAAAAGAATGTAAACATCTATATTGTTTACAGAAAAGCGTGAGAAAGGAATTTCTCAAAGGCAAACATCAGAAGGCTGAAAGAGCATGGCAACACAGGTGAGCAAACAGAGGCCAACCCAAAACGTGCAGAGTTTGAATTCTGTAAGAATGAATTCTGTAAGAACTCCCTGCTCAGGACTAGCAAGGGATCACAGCAGGAACAAATGCTTGACCTCTTGTCTTTAATAAAGTTAGATTCTGTCCTGAGAAATGCAGATGAGTATTTTTATCTGGAAGGAGGGGCTGGACCCAAACCAGGGTGGAGGACGTGGTTAGCATTTCTCTGAGGCTGGTCTCTCCCTGTCAGTCCATGGCTGAAGAATGGAAGGGTGCCCTTTGGAAGAGGTCAGGAAGCTCTGACAGCCAGGTCATTGCTGTGCTGAACGTGGCCAGGGGGACCTGCAGGGCACCTGCAGCCTGGCCCTCTGCACAGCAGTGAGGAGATGGCCCAGCCCAGCTCCAGCTGCAGCCCTGCCTGGCTCAGGGGTAGAGGGGGACACTGGGGGGCAATCTTGTCTTGGGGTGGCCTCTCAGGGGTCACCCCTTTGGGTTCTTCCTGGCCCTTCCTGCGGAGTCCTGCAGCGCAGGAGGACACGGGTTGAAAACTGCTCCTTGGAAAATGGTTTTGACTGATCCTAGCTCATTTTTCAGCAACCAAACCCATTCCTAGTGCTGAGTAAACAAGGCTCAAAGTCATGTCAAGACCCTCATGGCAACTATTCTGTTGTTGTTTGCTCATTAGCCTAAAACTTTTGCTCCTTCCCTTCGTCCCCTCCTCTCCATTCTTTTGAAGATGAATGCTGTGAGGAACTGAAAAAGACTTTCAGAATGACAAAAGTAGTTGGGAAAAAAAATTACAGCCCACTATGTAGTTACCCTTGTGCTGCACTGTGGGTTTTTTTGGCAGATACACAGAACCAGAAGAAACAGTGACCACAGAATTTATTTGGTTATTTTTCAATTCTGCATATTCAGTTAAAAAAGAAAAAGTTACCAAAACGTACAAGACCTTGTTCTCTGTTCAGTCAGATCAACAGTGGCCAGCAGCATAGAAACTGAAAGCAATTACCTGATCTCAAACTGGTGGGCAGTTCTATCCCTTGTGGTCATAAAGTTTCCGTGTCATGGAAGTGCATCAAATGGAATCAAAGAAATATTTTAAATATCTGATGCTTCATGTATGTGTGAAAGAAACAACATACACTGCATTCCCAGGAAGGTTTTTCATGAAGTATTTCCTAAAATCAACTCAGCAGGACATGGGTAAACCTGTGCCTTCCACGTTCACCAGTGTATTCCTGCTTCCCAGCTCCATGGCCTGGTGTGCATTTGTGCAGTGGATTGTGATGTTTTTGTTTTTACTGAGTATAATCTCTCCCTGGAGAAATACCAGCTTACCTGTATGCTCAGTATTTCCCCAGATGCAGCATAAATGTGCTCCTGCAGACAAATTGCATACATATATCAGAGGCCAAAAAAGGACTTTGTCCTGAGATCCAATCCCCAGTCTTTAATTTAGGTGAGCATTTGATTCAGGACTTGTCTTTGCAGCTGAAATAGAAAACCAGCAAAGCAGTCTCTCAGGCTTTTGGAAAAGAGACAGAAATAATCTTATCTTGTACCATCCCTGCTGGTCTTTTTAGCAAGAACCTCCCAAGAATGCTCAGCTAGGACAAACTTCAGGGAAATGACACCCTTTATCATCACACTGAAATGTAAAACATTTGGGAAGTGTGGTGATATTTTCATCAGGAATGTTATTGTAGGAAATCCTTTCGTTAAGGAATTGTGAATTAGCTTGTTTTCCCTCCTCAGATGCTGAAGTTTCATTTATTTGAACACTGCCTTTAAAGTAGCTATTAAGAAAACAATAGGGCCACTCATCTGAAATAAAATAATATAATTAAAAGGTAAATCACTGCTGACACCAAAATGTATTTAAGAGCAGCTGCAGTCAATAAGGTGGTTGGTTTTTAGTTCACAAAAACAAAAGGCATGCTCCCACATGGGACCAATAATGCTGGGTGATTTATTGTAGAAGAGTTGTGCAGAACAAAGCAGGAGAAATGTGGACCTGAAAGTAGGAAAAGAAACTGTAAGTGTTTGAAGCTTTTTGTGGGTTCTTGTGGAGCCGTAGGAAGCAGTGATTGAGAGAAGTCTTTGAGAAGGATTGATACAGTTGTGACTGGTCAGGAAGGGAGAGGCATTCAGAGCAGTTTAGAGATCCCTGCCCCTGGAAAATGTACAAAGAACTGCACGTGAAACACGTGGAAAGGAAAAAATCCTAATTGCTGGAGAAGTCTGATCATATCTTATCAAGTATTAAATTCAGATTCACCTTATAGCAAATAGCATCTTATCTTCAAAAAGAGTTGTAACTTTTGTGTAATCCAGTTATTTCAGAGCTAAACTAACATTATGCATGAACAAAATCTGGCCTTTCAAATGTTCTGCCTGTTGTGTGGAGCAATTCTGACTCAGAGAATGAATAATTGATAAGGTGTAAGCCCGTGAGCAATTGGGATCTTTTCAGGTCTTTGAGTGAGAAGGAGATTTGCTTTCATTCCTAAAACGAGCAGAACATTTTGGGGACAGTGAAGTTGGGCGGTTCAGAGCATTAAACCTGGGCTTAGTAAAAGTGGGTTTTGTTCCCAGAGTTTTCACAGATGTTTGTCTGACGGGAGGAAAGTCTACAGGAAGAGATAATGCTTAAAATTCCAGGTAATTCTAAAGTTAGAACACTGGCTGTGTTTAATTAATTAATCAGCTGGGTGGAACTGCTCATCAGCAGAGTACTGGATCTGAGTCCCCAGACTTTGAAGGTATTTTGTAGATTTTCCTGACCATCAGAGTAGATCTTATTGGAAACTGGATTTTTTTTTTCCTGACTGGAGGATTTCTTCCTAGCTGGTATTCTATCTTCTCTTTTATTTCATTTGCAGAGTTCATGTGAGATGTTCTGTGCTCTGTTTGGATGTTATAACAGCAGATAGCACTGTACAGAGTCTGTTGGTGTGCAGAAAACTTTGTTGTGACGTTATGACTGTCAAGACTGAATGGGGTGGCAAAAGGCCACTTGTCTTCTGACTGGGGTGGAGATGGATGAGGGTGAATTAATAGTTGGAAAGAATTTTTTTTTTGGAGGCTGATTTTTGTTTTCAAGCATGGATTATAATGCAATGAATCCAGAACGGGATGAGAGGTAGTAGGTGTCCCGTTTGGGGATGTAACTGGGGGAAAGGAATTGTTTAAAACTGGTTAAAAACCACCAGGAACTCATGGAGAACCCCAAGAATCCACAAAGACCACCAGAAACCCCAAAAAGATCTCCAAGAACCCCCAAACCCTAGCAGGAACCAAAAAACCCCAACTGAGAACCCCAAAACATGACCAGGAACCCCCAAACCCCAACAGAAACCCATGGAGAATCCCAAGAATCCATGGAGCCCACCAGGACCTCATAGAACACCCCCACCAAATGGGTGACCCCAAACCCCAGAGCCCCCCAAAGCCCCAAATCCCACCCGGGTGTTCCTGACCTTCATCCTGAAGTTCTCCAGAACGTTCCTCAGGCCCACATGTCCCTTCCTTAGCCACGTGTCCTGGTTTATAAGGCACTTCCAGCCAGGTGCACATCCCAGGAGATCCAGTTGCTCCTCAAAGCTGTGCCTGCTCAGGCTCTGGTTTACAGTGTGCCTTTTAGCTGCTTTCACGTGGATTTTGGCTTTGTGAAAAGTGTGGTTTGAGCCATAAATTATCCTTATTTGTTTGTTAGTTTACACAAAATTAACGTAGTTAATGTGTTTCTCAGACAACCTGATGAGCTCGCTGGAGGAATCAGAGTTTTAACCACAAACTCAGACTGCTGGTGGATGGGGCCATGTTTGCATGTAGCTGCTTTGGTTCTCAGCAGGTGGAGCAAGGAGTCACCCATGTAGGAGAGAGAGTTTGGTGTCCCCACCTTTACCTGTGGGGTACCTGGCGTCACTTCCTCAGGGTTTTCACAGCAGAGCAGGGACAGGGTCACTGCCAGGCTTGTTCTGGCAGTGCCATCAGGGTGCTGAGGTCAGTGCTGGAGCCTCGGCACCCAGACAGACAAACACTGCTCAGGGTGCTTGGAAAAAGTCGTTTCTGAGCTGTAGGTGGTGTGTTTGCTCTGCCACCTTTCCTGTAGTTTGTGTGCACAGGAGAGCTCCAGAACTCTGAGATTTAAAAGCATTTTACGAGTCTTTGAGGCGAGGTGCCATGAAAATACAAAGTGCCATTAATTGGCTGTTAAGTCTTGAAAGAATGAGGCAGTAATTGCATATTTGATAGACTCCCACCTTTTACTGTGGTGCAACGACTCAGCAATTCTGTTGTGAGTGAACATTTCCATCAGTTTATTTCAGCGTGCAACTGCAGTGCCAGGGGGAGGCAGGAAGGGACAGCCCTGTGAATTTTGGGTGCTTTTGCATTAGAAACAGGACTGCTGAAAACATTCACTCTGATTAGCCCCGGGGTGATGTGTTCCTAACGTCACTGCAGTGGAGAGAGTCCTGGCTTGCTAATAAGGCGTTTACCAGGCTTTGCTGCTCCAGTTATTAACCCCTTTGGAAGTTTGCCCTTCCATAACGTGGCTGTTCTCATCTCTTTAGAGATTAGTAAAAAGGAAACAACCGAATTTTGTTTTAAGGGATGGCAAAGGATTTTAATCAAGTGGAACTAGGACTTGAGTGGGGACCAGTCTGGCCTGGTGCTTTTTTGTACAAATAAATTAGTGAATGATGGTGGTGTTCAGTCTTCTTCTGGAAGTCCCTCAGCAGGAGCCTGGTATGAGCGAGGATTTGAGGGAGAGAAAGTAAAAGATGAAGGAAAGTAAGTGTCTGTACAAAGTACCCCTGATTTAAGGGAACTGAGCACAATTCTAGCACTGGACAATCCTGATCACAGAGTTATTGGAGAAGGGTTTATTAGAGACCTAAAGGAATACAGATGAGATGATCACAACAGAAATATGCACTTTACTCTGGGAATGAGAACCACCAAGGTTTATTAAACATGCAGTTCCTGTGACTGTTTTGGGACTGAGCATGCCATGGAGTATTTAAAACACCTGTTTCATGGTGTAAGAATGAAAAATGGCATTGTGCCATTTCATGGTAACACGGCTAGCAGGTAAGCTCTGAAATGTAAACCTGATTTCAGAGCACCAGCTTTAGAGATAAGCATATCAACAGGGCCGTGGACACAGGATTTCAAAGCAACCACGTGAAATAACAAAGGATGCACCTGACAAGAAGCATTTTTAGCTTTTTGAGGGTGTGTCCCTACCAGTCATTGGTATCTCAGAGCTAGGACTTATTTTTTATCCTGACCTCACTGCAGTGCTTGTTTCTCATTGATTTCTGACCTTGAGAGTTAATATTGTAAGTACAGAGCAGTATGGCAAACACCTGCCTTTGGAGTGCAAGCCTCTGTTGGTGCTCCTTAACTTAGAGCTATTCTAATAATACAATAATTACCTGAGTGCTGCACTCAGTGATTTGATATCCATGGGCTTTTCCAGAGCACTTCAGAGATGTTCCTTTAGACAAACACCTTTCTTCATGTCTGGCTTATTGCAGTGACAACATCAACCATTTCTGCGTGGTGACTACAGGCTGACACGCAGCATTGTGGCTCCAGGGTTTAACTCTTCCTTTTCTCTTCTGCTTTTTTCATTTCTAAATAAGCAAACAGAGACCCAAACAGTACTTTCTGCAGTGGAATTAATAGCTCTCCCCTAGTATGTTACTGATACCAAGTGCAGATTTCACTCTAGTGGCATCTCCTGCAGTATTTAGTGCTGAATTATGTAATTCCTCTTTGAATATTAATTCTGCTCAGTGGCACATGTAAAGTGTAGCCGTATTAAGTGGTGTAAAGACACTTGGAGCTCTTTAAGCTCAGTTACTGTGGGCACCAGGTAGGGAGATAACCTTCATCTCACTGCCCTGGGGGAACGGTTAGTGCTAAACAGCTTACAACACAAGCGAACAAACCAACAAACTCCCAAACCAACCCACAACAAAATGCCATTTCCCTGCTGTTTAACTGCTGGAAAGCAAGAGTTAACCCCCCACAGATGGATGGCAACATTACCTGTGCTCAGACCACTGAAATTTCTAAGTAGAAAGGAAATTTTCAGGGCCAGTCTCAGTTTCTGGATTTGCCCCTGTTGTGGATGGGGAGCTGCACTTCTTGCAAGACAGAAGCAACATTTTACCAAGGTTCAGTGACAAATTGCTGCAGTGGTTTAACAAAGTCCACCTGAGCATTTACTGCACCAAGGGTGGGGTCAGACAAAACCGTCAGGGAGATGCTCCCACTGAGCCACGGGGTCCAGAAGAGACCCCCCTGCACTGGGAAACAGGGCAGGAGAGTTCCTTGTCAGAGAAAAGCAGAAGCTCCCACTGCCCTGACAGCCAGCCCTGCCTGCAGCAGGGGCAGAGCCGTCGGTCTCCTTGTCTGTCTGTCTGTCCTCACTCACAGGGTGCAGAAGCAAAGTGGAAGCCCAGCAGCAGAGTCAGGGCAGTCAGACTGGAGCTGCTCTCTGTGCAGGGATGCAGGGATAGTCCTGGGGTCACAGTGCAGACACAGCTGCTGGCCAAGGGGAGAGGAGCTGCAGGGAAAGGAGGTGGTAAAGGCAGCCCCTGGCAGGAAAAACAGCAACATCTCCACTTCTTGGAGACATCCCTGACATTCCTGTTAAAACCCTGCTCTCCTGAGTCCTGGCAGAGGTGGAGATGACTTTATCCCAAATCTCAGAGCCAGGTGTTTTGGTGGTTGAACTCTGAAGCAGGTTGATGTCACAGCACAAACCATGAGGCTGCTGTGTGCCAGAGCAAGGGCTCACATGGCAGATCTGTCACAGCACTGCTGAGCTTGCTGGGGGCTGGGAGGGGATGGAAAGTTCATTTCCCTAAAAGAATATTGATTTCCAGACTACAGAAAATACAATTCAGGGTAGGATCCTCCAGTCCTTATTTTGCTGAAAAGCTGTATTCATGTTGGGTTTTTTGGTGAGTTTTGGTTTGGGATTTTTTTTGGAAGAAATTATAACGAGTGGCTTAGACACAATATCTTTACTGAAGGGAAATTAAGCTGATGTGATTGCCTCTGTACAGCAGCTAAAGCACGTTTAGAAAATTTTATTGTACACCCTGAATGGAATAAAACCCCTGCATTGATTTGTCAAAATGCTATCAAGGGTCAGGAAAGCTCACCTCCTGAGCTAATTTGCTGGTCTTATTTAAAACCCCTTGCTATTATCCAAATAATTATTTCTCCTCTGCCCAAGCTCCTACATTTGGCTGACAAATGTGTGAGCCAAGCGTCAGGAAGAGTAATTGTGACATCTGGAGTCTCAGTGCCAGCCTTTGGCAGGTGACAGGATTGTTCTGTGCCCCAGTTCCCTGGGCTGCCTCTCAGAGCAGAGCCAGCCCTCTCCTGAGGTTTCCTGCTGATGCTGGAGCAGTTGAATTGCACTTACTCCAAGCATGCCCAAGAGCCTGGCTCAGTGCTTCCATCCCCGACTGTTTGGAAACTATTTCAAGGAGCCTGAGCAAAACAATGCTGTAGTTAGCTGAATGTGAATCTGGTGAGTGAACCTAGGGATTTACACCATTTTTATCATTGTCTCCAGTGGCTGCAGCTCTTGCCTTGCCACTGGGTTGCATGCAGCTGCTTTATTGCACACAGAACGTGCTGGATTGGTGTCTAGGGCTTTTCTCCCCCATTTCTTTTCTGGTGTCCAATCTTTTGAGAGTTTAAAATAGCAGTAGCTTCACAGCACTTGGCTTTAAAGGCTGGGTTAGCCCAAAGGTTCCATGGAACTGGGAAGGTTAAGACAGGAGGAGGTCAAAAGGGTGTGTGTTGGATAAACCCATCAAGCAGAGGGTGGGAGTTGCACCACTTAAGGTCAGCTTCAAAATCGAGCTTGGTCCCCTGCTTTAAAAAGCAGCCGTTGTCAGCTGCAGTGCAAGGATTTTCCTGTGGGTTTGGCACAGGGATGTAGGGTCCCAGGATGTTCCTGTAGTCCCAGAGACACCAAAGCATTCAGTGTAGAAGGAAGCCAAACGTGCAGCAGAAGCTCAAGATGCAATCAAGAGCTGGGGTCCTGAGGGAGAATCTTTTCCAAGGAATCTGCTCATGCAGAGAAAATGAGAGCTCAGATCCTCAGAGCCTACCTGGGGCTCATTCACACACCCTGCTGGGCTGTATACTGTGCAGAACATGAATTATTGCTTTCCTGGGAACACCCCAGATCAGGTAACAGCACCTTCACGGGAATAAAGGGCACATCTGCTCTTCAATGTTGCCATCAGCAACTGCCCTGTTACCAATTCCAGCCCAGAGTCACCTCCTGGCACCCCCAGGCCAGCGAGGGGAACCCTGTGGGACGGGCAGTGCACAAGGGTGTTAATGCAAAGGGAGCCAGTGCCTTTGGGCTGCAAACTGAGATTAACAATGAGCACACTTCTTTGGGCATCCCAGCCTAGTCGCTTTTTTAAAAAAGTCAGGGGTTATAATTCCTAAAATACCCTTAGAAAGCTGCTTTTACAACATGCAGTATCAGCTGGCGTCTGTGCAGTCGCCATCCTGAAATGGTGAAGCTGCTCCACATATCTCCATTTTTTCTGGGAAATACATTTTCCACATTTGGGGACAATGCTCAGCCTGATTATCTGACAGAGAGGTTTTTCTTTGTAAAAGTGAGTACAAAGTTGCTAAGTATCCAATTCTTTTCTTTCCTGTAGAGCACAGCAGAGCTGGGGCTGTCTGAGGTGCTGGGTAATTTTTCCCTCCTGAAGTGAGGATGTTTTCAGGCAGTAACAGTTCAGAAATGGATTTAAATGCTCAGCTTTCCTTCTGTTTTTATTCTGTTTCAACCTCAGCAGTATTTCTTTATCTATCTCAAACCCAAAATTGTGTTGTTAGTAATTGACTGGTTATTATTAAAAGCCTGGAAATTCCCCCAGACTTTCATAATTGGTGAAATCTCAGATTTTGTATTCCCTGAAATGGCACTACCTATTTTATTTTTCAGAGAAAATAAACAAGACTTTTTCATTAAAGAAACAGCTCCTTGTACAGGGAAGTACTGAATTTGTGAGGTACTGTGATCAAAAGCATGAATTCCATTCAGGCATGTTTATGTATCTTATAATCTGTGTGGTTTTCTCAGCTGCCCCAAAATCGCTGTCATCAGCATAGAGAAGTCAAAGCAAAATGGGCAAACACGACCCTGGTGTAATTCCAGTGGCTGAAATGCTTTTTTGCAGTTGCTTATGATAATTCCAAACCTGTGCTGCTGGCTTTAAGTATAATCTGCCTGAATCTATGAGTCAGCCATAGATTTAAACAGAATTTCGTTGTCATCAAATGATAAAAATAAGTAATTGTCTTTAATTATGGGTGGTTTTCCCTCTCAAATGAAGCAATTTGTGGCTAAAAACTTTACCTTTTCAAAAATGCTCCTTTTAAAGAAAAAAACAGTGGTTGTACATACTTTCCCAGAAACATCCCTGCATGTTGAACTGCATCTCAGCACTGCTTTTGTCACAGAAATATTTTGTTATCACAAATTTCCTCTTGAAGTTTTTACAAATTTCATAAATGTACATCAGTGTCCCCTTTCATTCAAATACATCTGCAAAGCTGAGGTAGGAAAGTTTTCTACAGATTTTATCAACAGGAGAAAACATGCCATACTTTGAGTAGTATGCCATGGAAGTCCATAATTTGTTGAGCATTAATTAACCGGGTATTTTGCATTAGATGGTGCTTTAAAGGCAAGAATGGGGTTTTATTCTTCTCTGTGATTTCTGTGTGTCTGCACACAGTGGAGGTGGAATAAGGACAATTTGTAGCAGTCATAGAAGACTGATCAGATTTTAAGAGCACCCAACAATCCCTCCAAAGCACTACTTCATTTTAATTTCTATAGCATTTGTTTCCCCACAGAACTGTGCAATACACTTTTTCATGCTCCCTTTATCTCTTTCTCTTTTAATAACAAATGATTTTTGAGGGGAAGGATGATCCTGCAGGGGAAGATGCTATCTTGGAACTCAGATATGTAGGTTTGTTTCCAGAAGACATTCAATTCATCATCTGGGAACTGAAGATAGAGTTGCTTTTTTTGCTTTTGGAGAGTCTTGTGAGATTGGATCCACTGTGGCTAGAAAGGCATTCAGATGGTGTGAGGAGTGTTGTGGAAGGAATTAAATGTTCTCTGTTCTAAAACAATGGGATGAATGCCAAGCAGCAGCAGTGTGAAATGAGTGAAACTGAGCTCTGGCCCAAAGCAGGTGTTCTTCATTCCCACAGTCCATTGGCTCTGACTCTGATTTTGATGTCAGGTAACACAATCATTTGTTTAGCTGAACTGAATCATATCATTATTGCAAAGTGCTAAGTGAACTGCACAGTGACAGTTCCTAACCTCATTTGGCAGACCTGAAAGAGAAATACCAATAAAACTGGTGAAAACAGCTTGGAACTAGTGTGGAACAGATGCTAATCATGTTGGTCACCAAAAAGCAGCAGGAGCACATGGAATGACTTACAGGGCTTTCTAGATCCTGCTAATCTCTCTTGCATTCCAGAGGTATTCAGATCATACTTAACTTCTGCTGAAAGCTTTCATTTCTTTTTTAAATGGATTTACCCTTCAGATGTGTTGTTTTAAGTCCCCTTGTTTAAGACTTCAAGTCAAGCTCTGTCTTTAATGCTGCCTTTTTGAGCCATGTCCCCCTTTCTGTTCCTGAAGTGAGGAAATGCTTTTAACCCTTTGTAGGTGCACAGGAAAAGGTTTTAACGTCTCAGTGGTTTTGTGCCACAGGGTTCTGTGTGCTGCCTTTAATTACTTTATTCTGCATGAGCGTTCATTTATGCATTGCAGGAACAAATGGATGTAAAGCAAGGGGTTAATTTTTACCCCCTTCAGAGTAGGAGTAAGGCTGTCAGTGCCAGAAGGGCATTCTCAGCCTGGTCAAATCATGCCTTTAGGACTTCTTGGAGAGCAGTGCTTTCACAGGGGACAGCTGTTGAGTCAAACTCTCAGCCCCAGCCTGAGCAGCAGTGTAGACAGTGGGTGTGGAGAAAAGGAGAATTGTTTGCTGGTTTTTGCATGTTTTAATTGAGGCCCCAATCCGAATTAAATCGGAGTCAATCTGGAAACCACTTTGGCTCCACTGGACTCCTTGAGCAAGTTTTAAGCACGTAGAGAAGGAGCCATTCCACCTCAAATGGGAGCTGGGATCCCGTAATTGTATGTAGCCCTGAAATTGCAGCAGCAGCTTCAGGAGAAAGACCAGGTTTTGTCAATGGCTGTGTCTGACCACACCTGAGGGATTTCCATCAGCTCCAAGCAGGAGCCTTGGTGCCCTTCCCTTTAACTTCTGACAGTGTAGCAGTTTGACACTCCAGCATTTTGCAAACAATCTCATTTTCCTTGCCAAACTGTAAGAGTCTCATTACTTTTCGTCCAAGATAAATACAAAATTGATGACAACTTGCAGCATACCACAGTGGAAAAAATCCCAGTTCTCTTTTCCATATCTTGGTGGGAATTTGAGACTTGGTTTACTTAAATTACTTCAATTAAAGCAAAATTTCAGGGCTATGAAGGGAAGAGTAAAACAGGTACAAATGTAGGACAGCAAGCACTAAGAAAATGTTAATAAAATTATATTTTTATTGTAGTAAAAAGAGGGGTTTTTTTGCCTCTACTGTAAAGTCTGTGCAGTTGGTTTGTTCAAGGCAGTTGGGTTACATCAGCTGGTTATTTATTACTAATTTGTGGGTTTCTCTTCAGGCATTTCATGTCCTCTCAGCTTCTCCCATCTGCCAGTAATTACAGCTGAAGAGGTTGGCCAGCAAATCCAAGCACAGCATCTTTTCCACAGATTGCTCTCCATCCATGGGTTGTTCACAAGGCTGTGAATTCCTGGATAACATCAGCTTCCCTGGGCTGTTCACATTTATCACGTTTATCCTCAAGAATGTGGAGGTCAGCTGGAGGCTCTGGAGGCAGGGGAAGGGCACTGCTGTCTGGAGGAGCTCCCCACGCCTGCAGGGGGCTGGGGACAGGCAGGACAGTGGCCACACGTGGGGCAGGTGGGACTGGCATGGCCCAGCCTGGCAGCCAGACCTCACAGAAACGTTGGGAATGTGCCTGACAGGGACACCTGCACAACCAGAGTATCAAGGGCTTAACTCAAGTTGGATCTTAATCCTGTGGAATTGGCAAGGAGCTCTAGGAGATGCCTTCAGTTTCAGCTTTCATGTTTTTCAGACTCTGTGCTGCCCAGGGGTGCAGCTCTGAGCTCACACTCAGGGTCACTCAGCTCTGGGCTCACACTCAGGGTCACTCAGCTCTGGGCTCACACTCAGGGTCACTCAGTTCTGAGCTCACACTCAGGGTCACTCAGCTCTCTGCACACAGCAGGGACACAAAACAAATCCTTTTCCTGCTGCACACCAAGGACAGCTGGGACAAGTTTTCAGGCCCAAAAGCACAAACAAGGCTGGGCTGAGGAGAGAAAACAAGAGGGATGGGACTGCATAACCTGAAGCTTTAAATGGACAATCAAACCCCAATATGCAAATGGACCAAAACTTATAAAAGTGTCAGACCTGGTCCATTCTGTGACCATTTTGGGTCCACCTTGGGTGTAGCCCTGGCCAGGCTCTTGTGCTGCCCAAGGTGTACCTTAAAGGCCTTTTAATAAATATCTGCTTTATTCTCCATCTCTGTTCAGTCTCTGTTCCAGGTCAGCCTTCCCAAGGCAGCACAGGTATGAAAAATGTGTATTTTCAGTCCAGGTTCAACAGAACGCCAGATTCTGCAATTTATTTTTTTTTTTTAATTTTATTTTTTCTTTTCCTGAATTTTGATTCAGGCAGTGACCCTGAATTCAATGCTTACATCTGAATTTCCACTTCCCTTAAAATTTCACGGGTTCCTGAATGCACCATGCACTGCTCCTTCTTTCCTCCCCTCTGCATTTACTACTGAGCTGTTAGTCACTGCTCATCTGCTCTTGGTGGTGGTTTTTAATTCAAATAGCACGTGTTGAAATGCCTTCAGAATGTCTGATTTTGATCCTGGTGACATAATTCCTGTCTGCTGTTAGATAAGCAGTGTATCACTCCAATAAACGTAACCATCTGTGCTCATGACAGATGAGGAGGGGATGTAAAAGGCACAGTTCATCATTTTGAATGCAAATCTCTTCTCAAGGCAAGGAAATGAAGATATGCCTGGCTGGAAAGTTTTAGTATATTGAAAGAAGGAAAATTGAATTTAGGGGAAATTCCATTGTCAGAGACAGACAGTGTCCTTTAACTTCAAACCTTTAACTTCATTCATTCAGTCAGGTTCTTTTTGAACCCCTTTGAGTGAAAATCTGTCTCTACTTTGGAAAGGGTGGAGCTGAGAAGAAGGCTGCCCTAGATGAACCTGGGTGTGATGGATCTCTCCTGCAGGGCCCAGGCAGGCTGGGAGAGGGTTGGGCTGGTGCTGCTCACCCAGGCTGTGCCTGCCCCAGAGGATCTCCCTGCTGGACAGCCCTGCTGCCTGCTTGGGATTGCTCCCTGCCATCACAAAATGCTCTTTTTTCTACCTGTATCAGCACTGTGGGAGCTTGGTAAAATATCTTTATACTCACTTGCCTTTGTGGAGTTGGATTTTCAGCTCTCTTAGCTCAGGACACTTGGTGTAGTACAGGATTGTTCCAGGCATCTGTATATAAGTACACATTTCCAAATAGTAGGTTTTCCAACACAGAGCTACCCCCAAAAGTGATTTCCAAAAAGTGCCTTTTCCACCCCCTCAGGCTAAGGGAGAGGTCATGTCACATTTCTATTCCTGAGGCTGAAAGCTCCATGTGTCAGCAGAGAGGGCCCATCAGCTCTGAACACTCTTGCTTTGGTCAAAAGAGGGCCTGAGGAAATGTTGGGAGTGGTAGAAGCAAGCAGAGAAAGCTGTTTTCTTTGAGCTGGGGTGTGGATGGACTGGGGCTGGTCTGGGCTGTCAGAATTATTGCTGTCAGGCAAGAAGTGGCACTGTTGTCACTAAACTGAAAGGTCAGCTCTGCTGGAAGTGCCCATTACTGGTAAAATATGGAGTGGGGTTTTTGGTCTAATTGGGAAATCTTTTTAAAAGCCAGCAGACATCACGGGGGTGAAGTGTGAGCTTCGTGCCCCTCCAGGTGAATTACTGGTGTGGATCCCTAAGGGAGATGGGGAAGATGCTGCTGGAGGAGTGTGACAGATGTCTCTTGGGCATCAGAGCCTTGTTCATGCTCTCCTGCCTTTGTCCCGAGTTTATTGTATCAAGTTTAAAAGTGCTGATGCAAGGACTACAACAGACTTTAGGAACTGATCTTTGCACAGTGCCTTGTGGGCTTCCACAGAAGGCTGCTGCATTTCACCCTGGCCTGTTCACATGCAGAAATGGAGAGCAAGGAGAGCGTGCTGCCAGTGCAGTGCCTCCAGCACAGAGCCTGTCCATCCTTCCCTACAGCCTCCCACACATCAGGGTCATCAATAACACATCATACATGCTCACAGCGTGTGCTGGCTTGCCCAGAGCAGCAGCCTCTAGTTTTTATCTGCACATCTGTCACGTTCTAAGAGCAATTTTTCTGTCCTTGCGTTGTATCAAGCTGCTGGATTCCTGGTGGAAGATTCCCCTCAGCTGGTGATGCCAGACCACCATTATCTGCAGACTGCTGCTGGTGTTTAAAGCTCATAGCCACAGTTTGTTCCAGTGCCTTGCACTTGTTCTCTGCTGTAAGACACGTTGTTCTCGTTGTAAAAGTGTCCTTTGTCTCTCCCACAGAGCGACGAGGTTCTGACAGTCATCAAGGCCAAGGCACAGTGGCCAGCCTGGCAACCCCTGAATGTGTAAGTAAGTAGGGAATTGTCTGTCTCTAGAGCTTTGTGTTGGGTAGAGAAATAACCTAAACATTTGAAATTTGTTGGTAGCTGAGTTTGATGAGTTTCTCAACATGTATTTTGGGGTTTTTTTTTTTTATTTTTGTGCTTGTTGGTTTGCTTTGGTTCACTTTGTTCCCCACATCAGCTTCTCTCTTTCTCTCCTCTTTAGCATCTCCTCATTTTTCACACACTTTGGTTGGGTAACTGTGGCACAAGGACTGTCCCATGGAGCTGGTGCCTCCCACACATAAACAGTGATGTTTATTCCATGCTTTCTCTGTGTGTGGAGCAGCATTTTTTGGCATCCTGTCTCCCACTCTGTGCAATGCACAGTTACAGCAAACCCTCATCCACCAACAGAAGAACTCCCAAAGGACTAATTCCTCCAAATGCCACCCTGAACCCCTCCACCATGGCCCCCTGCTCCTGGTGCTGCTGTAACAGAACCATGCTGGTCTCCCCACGTGAGGCAGGAATTTGCTTCCCAGCATCCTGGCTCTGGGCTCTCCTGCACTCAGCAGCAAAGAGGAGAAAACTCCTCTGTCAGGAGGCTCCTGAATGTCCTGGTGGCCCTTCAGGGGAGGGGTCAGAGCAGGGCTGGTGACACCTGGTTATTCCTGGTTATCCTGGTTATGCCTGGATAGCTCATCCACACTTGGCCCAAAGTTCATGCTCATTATCCAAGCCCAAATGAGTGAGACCTACAAGAAGTGACTGAAGAGGAGAACACAGTGAAAGGGATCTGAGCTGAGAGGAAATTAAGTCCTTGGACAAGCAGGACAATTAAATTACTCCAAGGCTGTACAGAAAACCAGTCCTGTTTGCTGTTGCCTGGAAGCAGTTTGGGAAGCACTGGGTCTGACTTTGTCACCTGTGTTTCAGAAAGTGTGTGAAAACCTGAAGGTTAGTGAAATAAAAACAACAGACCTGCAAAAGAGTTCAGTTTGCAGAAAACATCCCCTACCCTAAAGGGGCTTAGAAACTCTTAAGCAGCTTAGGACTTAAGCTATTCACTTTATCCCTTTCCCCTCTGGAGAAAAAAATAAAAAAAGGAGGTTAGGAGGTGAACTCAGCTTAAATAGTGAAAAGACTTCTGATAGCTGATCCCTCTTTAATCTAGAAAAAAAACCACACCCAACAAACAAATGAAAAAAGAGAGCTAAAGCCAAAGTATCAAAGTATGAAATCCCTCCTGGCACGGAAGCAGAGGAAATTCAGGATGAGGAAATGGTTTGGGAAAAGAGTTTACCACTGTGACCAGCCTTGAGAGCAGCTTACCTGAGCACAAGGTGGATTTTCCATCCCTGGAACATATTTTAACCCTGAGACAGCGTTGTAGGCTCTGCACAGGAACTGCAGGTGAGGATTTCTTGGCCTGTGTAATGCAAGAGGTCACAGTAATGGCATGGCTTATTTAAGGTTTGATCCTGGAGGTTCCCAGGATTTGGATTTGGTAGTGTTGGCCATGCAGCAGCTGTGGATAGCACTTGTTTCCTTGCTGCCTTCCACTCCAAATCACGAGTGGAAAATGGAAATTTTTCCTTTTTTCTTTTTTTTAAAATGAAAACTTTTTCATTGTTCTGCTTTGATGAGTTCTCAACCTGAAACAAGCCATTTATTTTTTCACTCCAACTTCAGTCCTGAAGCAACAGCTATGCCTGATATTTCTGTTAGCAAAGTGAACAATTCCACCTGGACCTGGCTGCTGTGGCTGCTCGGGAGGCTTTGGCACAGAGCAGGTTGGATTTTGTTCACAGGAAGATGGAGAGAGCATCTTCTGCTCCAAAGTCTCCATACATCATCTTGAATATAAAAATTAATGCTACTTAAAGTGTGGTTCCCCCATCAGAGTTCCTAATTTTGTGCAGCCCCAAGAAACTTCACAAAAATCTGAGTGTGAAGAACTTCAGAGGCTTTTAAAGTCCTGTTCTGTCACAGACATGCCTGTGAATGTTTTTACAACATCCTCCATGTGTTTTTCCAGCCAGTTCTTACCTTTTCTCTGTGGCAGTTCTCACCTTTCAGTAACATCAGAAAGAATAAATCTTGTATTTTTTGCTTTCAGATGCTCTGCAGGGGTTCCCCTAAGCCTTCACTTTATGGGAAGTGTTTGATTTTGGGCTTTTTCAACAGTATTTTTTTATCATGTTTTGACATGGTGTCCTGCTTTTTGACTCCACTTAAAAATATAACCTAAGCTTCACAAGAAGACAACATTTTCAATATCCTTAAACTGTGGTTAATTTTACTTTTTCTATAGTGGATTGTCCTTCTTGGAATTTAGATGAGAGCTGTGCAAGTATTGGACAAGGACTCCTCAGGATAAGCACTTTTCCTGTTATTACATGCAGCAAAACCATCTTCCTAATCAAGAATGGACTAAAAGTCATGAATATCTTATTTTTTGCACAATCCCCATTATGTGTGTAATGGCTAATAGGGTGTGGTGGTGGTGCCAAAGGGACATTACAATGTGCCATGATAAGCACAGCATAAAACCCCTCCCACATGTGCTCCACAACAATTATAAAATGCATCATGATCTTCTTTTATGGAGGTGTGCAGTGTCAAAAGTTGGAATATTCAGCCTGCTCTGGCTTCAAAGTTCACCTCATGATTCCATGTCAGCTCCCAGAGTGAGAAACAACATCCTGCCAAACTTGGCTGGCTGCCTTTTGTGGATCCTCTCCTCAACGTGCCTGCCCTTTGTCACTGTTTCCCATTTTCCTTTGTCTTCCTCTCACTCATCCTCATCGTCCTTCTTTCAGTTTCTTAGTTCAGAAAACCCTCCTGAGTTTTGCCATGTGGGAGGCAGCTCTGGGTGATTTTTGTGGACCAGTTTTATGGCTGCCCAAGGTGGCACGGGAGGGGTGAGTGCCAGACAGAGAAAGAAAACATTTTGCTGCTGCTTCTCTTTGAATCACCAAGCCAGATTCTGACTGAAATTCTGACTTTAAAGCACTCACAGGGGGTGCATCCTTCCTTGAGCACGCTGGCATCAGTCTCCAGCACGCTGTCAAATCAAAGCAGTTCCTCTTATCTTCTTGTATAAACAAGTGCACAGCTCATGGCTGCCTTCCCCACAGCCCTGTTTGGGGCAGAGGCAGATTTTATTTTCACACCCAGCTGCAAATCATTGGCCTTTGGCAGGATGGAGGATAAAAAGTGCATCCACACCAGATTGTACCACTGGTACCCAAATCTGCATGTCTGGCACCTGTGAAACAAACAAGCCATGACAGAAAACTTGGGATAAAGCAGGCAAGACTTCCAAAGTTAATATGCATCACATTCACTGTGAGTGAGTATCTTTTGAAATTTTGCCTGGAATTCCCTTTCCCAAAATATATGTCATCTTTTTTTTTTTTTCTCTTCTTCTTCTTTTTTTTGGCTGTACTTGTTATTCCTTTATTCCTTTTGTTTCAAATCTGGACATCACTGTTGAGACACGAAAGGAGAAGTATCTGAACTGTAATTCTTGTGTCTGATCACTTTTTTATACCTCCTGTAAGGCAGGGAAGCACATAGCCCTTTGCAACTCTGGAATCTGAAATTCCATGTACAGCCTACCACTGATAAATACAAACACGGATCCCACACAGGGTGGCAATTATTCTCCAGTATATAAATTTAAAGTTTAGTCAGTCAACCTAAAGAAAACGTATTTCAAAGCAAAAATTCAACCTATTTTATCTTGGTAAACAGCGTGGTGAGAGTACCTGACATATAAAGAGGTTAGCTTTTATGAAGTGTACACAAGAATTTTCCTACTTCTCTCTCACTTTATTTATTTTTTTCTCTGATGCAAAACCTCTTTTTCTTTCCAACCTTTAGTTGCCTCAGTCCATTCTTAGTTACAACCAGTGTACCTAGGAGTGAAAGGTGTTTTTCTTTGCTACCATTCTGAACTATCTGAATTTAGAAAACTGTCCTTTCCTCCCCTATTGTCCCTCGTGTTTCCATGTCACCTCTTCCCAGGAGAAGTCGTGGTCCTGTGCTTTCCCAGGGCCTCGGGGCTGTGCCCACACCTGACTCTTCTCCTCACCCATTTAAGCAGCTTTTTCCATTTATTTCCAGATCACCTGAGAACGCTCCAGTTCCAAGTTCCAAGCACTTGTGAAGCTTAGCAGGAAAGGAGGCCTAGTCCTTTATAATTCCCATGGATGGAAGTATTTAGTCCCAAGTTTATAAATGAGTACAGTTACCTCACCATCCCCCAGAATTATCCCATCCACCCCTTTCCATGGCAGGTTTTGCATGCCTGCCATCTCTTTTCTCTGACTGCAGAGATGTTGGGGCTGGGTTTCCTGGCTCACGTGGAGGACATCAGGAAATGGGACAGCATATTCCTAAGTATGAGTTTTTAGTGTTGTTAAAGGTAATGTGGCTTGGACTGTTCCACAAATCAGGGTAATCTATAGAAAGTGGATGGGAAAAAAGAAAAGCTGTTCCCATCCAAAATAAGTTTGAGCTGACAGATGAGACAAGCTAGAGGGGAAAATGCTGACATACTCGGCTGCATTTTCCTTCCTTTATTCCTGAATAAAAGCTCTTTCAACCTCCCAGAATTCCTCTGTCACCATGTGATAATAAATGTTCAGTGTAGGTTTTGGTCCTGCAGTGGATTTGCTCTGATCAATAAATCTCCATTGCAGCATTTGGCAGTTGAAAGCCAAGCCACAGATGTGTGTGTGTGCTCTGTCTGTGTTGCTTTGCTTCTCGCTTTAATTTCATTTTGCATACATTTTTAACTTTTGCAGGGTTTTTTTCTGACTCCACTGTAATTTGCTGCTGGCCCTGAGCCCATGAAACTTTTCTTCCTTAAAACAGCCTCCACATTTAGATCACTGAGGGATGTGATGTTGTTAGATGTTGTTAGATAGAGAACGTCCTAGGTCAGAGTTGGAACTCCTTCCTGTCTTCTGAAATGAAATAAAATAACTCCTTCTCCTCACCTTACTCTTCTTTGTTAAACAGATCCATCTGTTGTGCTGTAAACACCTAATTCAGTTCCTGGTGTTTCCATTCTCAACCAGCCATTAGTAACATTCCCATGTGCACAAAAATACATCCAACAACCCCAGGTTCTGTTCCTGGAGAACAGAAATGGCTTGCTCTATTTCCACCTTCTTTTTTTCTTCTAAACTCCTTTACAGCACTTAAAACAGAATGCATGAATTAGGAGAATTTGAAAAGAAAGCACTTAGATTTGTCTCCTTTTTTTGACTGTTATTTACTGAATTCAACTTAAAACCCACAAAGTTGCTGTTCAACCAAAGATGCACTTTAAAAGTAAATTATGATTTACCTACATCCAGTTGAAATTTATTTTCCATTACTTGCTTCATTTTTCTCCACTGAAAACAGGAGCAAATTACAACATTTGCATTAAATTCAAAATAAATGGAGTAGTTCTTTAGAGTCAAAGTTCCAAGTAGACATTTCTTTTTGTGATGTCCTGTAAACAAATGCATGACTTGAGGAATCTTTTTAAGATTTTCAGTATATCTGATAGGATTAATCTTATTTTTCAGGATTTAGGTAATTGATCTGGATATCTGTCTGTCTGCAGAATTTGAGAAATTAATTTCCCAATTCATCTATGTGAATTATCTAGTTCTCTCTAAGCATATGTGGATAAAATACGTGTCTGTAAACCATAACTAAAGCTGGCATTTTTCTTTTAATAAGACCTATATTAAAAAAAAATGTTTGTGGGCTGAAACCAAGATCAGTACCTTGTTGTTCTGCCTACATTTGGAGTGATTTGTTTTGGAGAGATTAACGTGGTCACTGTTGGAGGGAAAAGAAACAGATGTACAGAGCAGATTTGTGGCCTTGATCAGTGATTTCACTGGAGGAAAAAAAGATTTTTTCATCTCCCTGTTTAATTGGTGCCTCAGATTTTGGTAAAACCAAGCTGCTTATTCCCTTGTATCATGTTTTAATTTTGAGACAGTCCACTGGAGTTATTTATTATAAATGCCAAGGTTCAATTAGTTCAGTAGTAAATGCCAGTTAGCTGTTTCAAGGCATGTCAGATAGTGCTGATACATCCTGAAATGTACCTTAAATGACCTTCCCACTGGGCTGCTTTCACTTTCTGCAGGGATTGCTGCACGTTTTGTGGGGCCAGGAGGTGTTTGTTCAGAGCTGTGGCTTTGTGTGGGTCTTGAGGAAATCCACACATTCCAGAGAGGGTCCAGCAGGACATGAACCCACCCAGGGCTGCTCTGGGCCAGCTCCTGGCTCGTTCACTGCCAAACACAACTTGGCACACTCATTTACACACCAAACCCAAAGAGAAATGCCCCCTCTGGTTTTTTCCCCCTGGAGCCAGGTGTTTGCTGTGTGTCCCTCGCAATCCCAGTGGCGGGGCCGGGCGCTGGGCTCCACTGAAGTTTAATTGAGAGGGGAAGGTTCCAGTCCATGCACCTTTCAGCTTTGATCACAGGGAGGCTCCAGGTGGAAAACAGTGAAATACCCAGAGCCCTGCAGGCTGGAGACCTGGCAGTGTCTGAAAGTTAATTCTGGGAATTCGTCTTCTTGGAACGCCTGATTGAGGGTTGACAGAACTATTCACAAATACCACACCAAATTCTCAGAGCTTGCAAACTAAAACTCGTTGGAAAATTCCAACCAGTTCCTATCCATCCACTTAAAAGATATGAAATTGTGCCTTTATTTGTTTTAAAATATTGTGAAGCCACAAAAGTTTGGTTTTACGTGAAATGAGTGAATTCTGAGGTTGGTTGCTCGTTTTCAGTTGATGTAACCCTTGTGCTGCCCCATTAAGAGGGATGAAATTATTTCTTGGCTTGCCATGCAATAAATAAATAAATAGCTGCCCATAAATAGGTGATAGTGATATCAGAATGTAATTTATAAAAATGTACAGTAGAAATGAGTAAATTATTCAGTCGCTCAATTAACCAGGTCCTCAGACTACCCAAGGGAGATTAAAAAATAACAACAAAACCCCACATTTGAACATGCACACTTGAGTTTGTTTTAAATGGCATTTCAGAAAGGCAAAATACAGCTGAACTGCAATTAACCAGCTGTAATGGGCATTGTTTAAATTATATTTGTTGTTGTCTCCAAAGAGATAAGGAAAGCTCCTATCATAGGCCTTTAATCACCTCTGCACTGGATGTCATTAATATTTGGTTGTACAAATTGATTATAAACACTGTTCCACCTAATGATTTGAAAAATAAATCAAGTGTGGGTAATTATTTTTTGTGTGACTAACAGTCAGCAGAGGGTTGTATAAAAATAAGGAAGATAATTATTTATCACTCCCTCTTATGTTCCTTTTTCATGCTACTTGTCAGACATTTTCTTCTAGGTGAATATTTCATCTGGTTCCCACTTCCTCTGTACTTTTAAAATAGCAAAGCTTGTGCATTTCCTGGCCTTCCAAGTTTTTATGGCCTTCCAAGTTTTTATGTCCTTCCACAGCTGCCTTTAACCCATTGAACACCCTCTGGTGTGCCTGTGGTTGAATTACCTTGAAGTATTTTTATAATTAAAAAAAAAAAGAGTGTTATCTCCTGTTATAAAAGTAACAGCATGAGTAAAACCGACAGCATGAACAGCTCCAAAAGAATAACTGATTTAAAACTCAAATATAAATACAGTGCTAAGGTATTTAAGCACTGTACATAAGGTCTATATAAGGTAGAATATGTAATATTCTACCTTATATATCCCTTATATATATAATAATAAATAAAGGTATATATAAAATTATATATATACCTATATATTTATATATATATATATAAAATATATATAAAGGTATATCAGGTATATAAGTAGAACCCAACTATTGCCTGGAGCAGACTTTAATGGACTTTTAGGGATTCCTGGGGGCAAAACCACCTTGTGTTGTTAATTGCAGCTAAGGGCACGCAGCAGCAAAAGGTCTCTGAGCACACTGGTGTGAACATGACTTGGCACATGGTTGGGAATTCAGCCAAAAAGCCCCGAGCAGTCCTTGCCATCAGAGCAGCATCATCACTGTGCCTTGCCCACTGTGAAGTCACAGTAACGTCGTTCCCGTGGACAGCAGCTGCTGAGCCAGGGTAGCAAAACTTGCAGCAAAGAAATAATGACATTTGCACGAGCCCACCTCGTTGGTTACAAGCCATAAGAACAAGGAAAATAAAAGGAAATCAAACTNTGAAAAATAAATCAAGTGTGGGTAATTATTTTTTGTGTGACTAACAGTCAGCAGAGGGTTGTATAAAAATAAGGAAGATAATTATTTATCACTCCCTCTTATGTTCCTTTTTCATGCTACTTGTCAGACATTTTCTTCTAGGTGAATATTTCATCTGGTTCCCACTTCCTCTGTACTTTTAAAATAGCAAAGCTTGTGCATTTCCTGGCCTTCCAAGTTTTTATGGCCTTCCAAGTTTTTATGTCCTTCCACAGCTGCCTTTAACCCATTGAACACCCTCTGGTGTGCCTGTGGTTGAATTACCTTGAAGTATTTTTATAATTAAAAAAAAAAAGAGTGTTATCTCCTGTTATAAAAGTAACAGCATGAGTAAAACCGACAGCATGAACAGCTCCAAAAGAATAACTGATTTAAAACTCAAATATAAATACAGTGCTAAGGTATTTAAGCACTGTACATAAGGTCTATATAAGGTAGAATATGTAATATTCTACCTTATATATCCCTTATATATATAATAATAAATAAAGGTATATATAAAATTATATATATACCTATATATTTATATATATATATATAAAATATATATAAAGGTATATCAGGTATATAAGTAGAACCCAACTATTGCCTGGAGCAGACTTTAATGGACTTTTAGGGATTCCTGGGGGCAAAACCACCTTGTGTTGTTAATTGCAGCTAAGGGCACGCAGCAGCAAAAGGTCTCTGAGCACACTGGTGTGAACATGACTTGGCACATGGTTGGGAATTCAGCCAAAAAGCCCCGAGCAGTCCTTGCCATCAGAGCAGCATCATCACTGTGCCTTGCCCACTGTGAAGTCACAGTAACGTCGTTCCCGTGGACAGCAGCTGCTGAGCCAGGGTAGCAAAACTTGCAGCAAAGAAATAATGACATTTGCACGAGCCCACCTCGTTGGTTACAAGCCATAAGAACAAGGAAAATAAAAGGAAATCAAACTGCTGGCAGCTAAGGCATGAAGGATTGGAAGAGGAGCAGGCTGATGGATTGTCTGAGCTGCAGATCCATTCTCAGCCTCGCCGTTGTCATGAGTGAGATGTGGTTATATGTGACACCTCACTGGATTTATGTTATCCTAAAAGAAAATACCTTTTTTTTTCTTTTTCCCTGAAGAGTTATGATGTGCTTTTCTCTTGACAGATGAGTTGATTTAGATTTTGAGATGCTTGAAAGTATTTTTTAAATTCCCTAAGTGGCTCTCTCCAGCTCCAGCTCTGCTGTTACAGGAATAAAAGTTGTAATGCTGTGTTGTATGGGCCATATTTTCCCTTCCACAGGCACTCTGGGAGTATTTTAAAAAGATTTTGTCTGAGGTTTGTCTTGTATAAACTTAAACTCCTGCATGCTAAGTGTGCAGATTGAAATTTTCCTGCCAAGCTGGAGGAAAATACGTTTTATTTGTGTTTAGAATGTTCTAATGGCTGCTTATTGATTGAGGTTTTGTGTTGCCATCCTTTGGAAAAATGACTTGACAATCAAGGAGTTGAAAAACTCCTCCGAATCTGACCAAGTTTAATGAATGCACAGAAATCTCAGTGTTCCTGGGACTGCTTGGTGACATCTGGTAGCTCATTACTCCTTCAGAAACTGACCTTTATCTGAGATGCCATAAATGGATGAACACAAACTCTGCAGAGGCCACGGTGAAATCCAAAGAAATGCAGTGAGAAGTAAATCAGAGTGCAGAGCTCAGGCTGACGTGGGAGACAGTTTGGGATTGCAGCTTTCAGGAAAGAAAAACAATTTCTAATAGTTCAAAGTGAGCTATTTTGGTGAAACTGCAGCAAGAATGCCACTGAGTTGGCATTTGAACCCTGTATCACAGCTGGCAGAATTCCTCTTGCAAGATAGAATCAGGACCTGAATTTGTATAATAATACATAAACAGATGTAAATGTGAAAACCTCTTCTTTTATCACAATAATGATGTTTTCCTTACATCGATTACAAGTAAAAAAAAAAATCTTGAAGCCCTAAAACTGAAAAAAAAGTTAAATTCAAGCTGAATTCTTTAGAAACTAACTGCTTTAAAGTAAAAGGATTCTGAGGAAATATAACAAAAGGCATAAAGAAGCCATTTGTCAGAGGAAAACGACATTCTGTATGAAAGAAAAAAAAAGTACTTCAAGTAGAGTAAAAATCTTGTTCAGATTTATGCAGTCAATTTTTGGATGAGATCTTTTGTCATAGCTGTGTGGCACAAACGCTTCCTCACCGGCTGTTTTGTAGTGATGCTGAAAATGCTTTGTCTTTTAAAAACTCAGGTTTCATAGCCAACTCCTCAGAAGGGAACAGGAGTGCAATCTTTAAAAAATAATATTTCTGCCTTGGATTTTCAGTAGATCTGGTTAGACATAAGCTTTGGAAGCAACAATCCCAGGACTTTCCAGTCATCCTGTGGTACCCACTCCCACAAAAAGATACGTAAGAAAAAATGAAAATACAGCGTGCTGGTAGCTCTGATCTTTCCAATGTCACCTTTTATAAACGTGGATGCACAACTGAAGCATTGAAAGTCATCTTAACTTCAGTTGTTCCGTGGTGTGCATCCCAGGAATTTAATATAATGATGGCCTGCAAAGGTTTCTCTTGCTTTCCCCCAGCTGTGTTGTCCTCTCCAGCAGCTGTTTTTATTCTTGCAAGGCAACACTTGGTTTCAGTGGTGCCACTGCAGCCTGTGTCTTTACTTTTTTGTTTCTGTAAATCTCTGGAGGGTCTGTTTTTCCCCCAGGAATCCTTGTCTCTCCTGTCATCTCCCACTGTCACGTTGTGCTGTCTCCCCTACAACGGGGGAAGAGCCAATATGTGTCAGTCCTGCTGGAAATGAAGTTTCCTTCCCTAAAATGACAGTATGGTACCAGGAAATCTTCTCAAAGTTTGGAGGTTTTGTGTACAAAACGACAGGAATGAGGAGGCCAGACAGAGTCTCTTGTTCCTATGGCAACACAGTGATGTGCCTGGCTCAGCTATTTTCTCCTTTATGATTTTATAGATAACTGGGATTCATCCAGTGAAGTTTAATATTGTCAAAAATAGAATCCTAAGCCCCAATCTAATCAGAAACAGTAATGCAGAAAGGACAATCCAATATAAAAAACCAAAATACAGGGAAAAAGTCAGCTGTGGCTTTTGCTAACATGAGGAAAAATGCATCAATTCCTCTGGAGCTGTGAAATAGTTCCGAGGGCTCCAGCTCTGTGTTTGGTTAGTGGTTAAACTGGATTTTATGTCAGAAAATTGCCTGTGCTTCATCCTCCCTTCCTGCTGCCTCCCACTCCTTCACACTGATGGTGCCCTGTCCTACAGACCCCAGACCCTCAGGGGATCCCCACCTGTGTGCCTTGGGGAGGTTTGGTTGTGTCCCTGAACTCCTGACAGCTGGATGCAGGGGGAGTCTTTGTTGGATGAACAGATTATCCATCAGCAAGCCTAATTAAAGCACTTCTGTTAAAAGGCTTTGACTTCAAAATGGAAGCTTTTCATTGGACCTAAATGGAAATTTTTTCTTTCATCTCAAAAAAATAAATTCTCTTTAGTATCTTAGGGTTTCTTTAAATATTTTTTTTCCACAAAATAGGCATATTTGTCACACCAAACCCCAAAATCTCAGAAGGCATATCTCAGCAATAACACATTTTTCAAAAACCCGTATAGAATAACAGGCATTTTTATTTGAGACAGGGTGAGGTTGGGCTCAAAGTGCATGTATATATTTAATAATTAATGCAAGATAAAATCTTTAATCATAGGACTCTCCATTTTATTGATACTTCAGGAACTTAACAGCAGTGAGTGAACCCAGCGACACACACTGCCCTCCCAACTTGGTTGCTCTATTTTCATGTCTCTACAGAGCTCCATTTAAATGAGAAAATAACTCAGTCTCTTATTTTTTTCTCAGACATCAGGACCAAACGCTGCTGAGTTGTGTTTTAGCAGCTCAAGGTGACAAATTTCTGCCTCTCTTGGTATTTATTCCCATGGTATTGTGGAGTACCCTGTTACCTGAATCCGTGTCAGCTGAGTGCCAGTTAGAGTTATATACATTTAATAAACGTTGACTAAAAAATAAAAATCAAAAAAATACATCACACTTACCAAAAGAATTGTCTCAAGTGTAATGGGTATTGCTGAGGCCTAGGGAAACTTCATGGTCTGGCAGATGGTCTCGACACCCACGTTAGGAAACTCATAATCCAATCTCAAGGAAAGGAAAGTTCTAGGTAAGAACATATGTGTTTGTTGGAAGAGAAAAAAGATTATATCCATCATTTTTTTGTCAGAGCAAGCACATATGGCAGCTCCATTTTCTGTCACCATCTACTTTCTACTTAAGATTCAAATGTCACTAGGCAAGGAAAGAAGTTGAGTATTAAAACATAGAAAAGAGTGAACTAAGAACAATCCCTGTGAGCACTTTATACTCATTGTTCATGGAAATTAATCCAGTGAAACCAAACTTCCTCATCCCATTCTGCAGACATCTCATGCCCTGCTTTTTTTTTTTTTTCTCCACATGTTCCTCCCATTGGTAGTTAGAGGTTTATGATTATTGCCCAACCATCTGCTGTCTTTCCTTGAGCCAAAATAATTTCCCTTTATAACGTGGTGAGTGATCACGTCAGCATCATTTCCATGCAGTTACACGTGTACTCACTGATCCTGCCTCCTTACTCTTGTGTAAATACTCACTGAGAAACTGGGATTGTTTGCCAGTCCCATTTCTAGTGAGCACAGCTCTGTCTGCAAAACTTCAACCTGCTGGTCGTTACCCCCTGGCATTTTGTTATTAATGAAACGATAATTAAACATTTGCTCTGGTTCCCATCTCCAGACCCCAAGAGGCACGTGCAGGATGGATGGAGAGGGATGCTGGGTGGGCATTGTACTAATTAAGGTGCTGAGCATCTTCAGAGGTTACTCTGGGACCGGGGAAATGCAAAATGCAATTCCCATCTCAGGATATTTGCAGATTAAGTGGTTTCGAGAAACAGGCCAGTGTTACTTTAAAATTCTTTAAAGGATTTTGAGGGAGTATCCACATTGTTTAGGCATTCCAGTCGGTAGGCTCATGGTATCTTTTGTTAAAAGCAGAGATTTGCTGCGACCAGTACTCAGACTAAGTTGGTAGCAAATCAGAGTTCACTGCTAGGCAGGTCATAACCAGATCTGTGCTGTTTATCTGATGTTACCAGGGAGGAGAGGCTCAGAGCTCAGGCTGGGTTCTCAGGCCAGATCTGTGCTGTTTATCTGATGTTACCTGGGAGGAGAGGCTCAGAGCTCAGGCTGGGTTCTCAGGCCAGATCTGTGCTGTTTATCTGATGTTACCTGGGAGGAGAGGCTCAGAGCTCAGGCTGGGATGGTTCTCAGACCAGATCTGTGCTGTTTATCTGATGTTACCTGGGAGGAGAGGCTCAGAGCTCAGGCTGGGATGGTTCTCAGGCCAGATCTGTGCTCTTTATCTGATACTACCAGGGAGGAGAGGCTCAGAGCTCAGGCTGGGATGGTTCTCACAGAGGCTGAGGAGCTGCTCTGCCACTGCTGCTCCTCAGGCCAGGCAGGGGTTGCAGACCAGCCAGGTGAAAAAGGAGACAGATACAAAGCAACAGTGCTCTCACAACACCCCGTGGGATTTCCTTTGTAAATACAGCTGTAATCACTCCAGGCAGACAATTTGTAGCCCCGAAGCTCCTGGGAAATGAAGAGAAATTTCCTGAATCCATCCAGTGACTCCTGAAACATGGTTGGATTGTAAATGCACAGTAAATAATCTAAGAAGGGGCACAAAGGTCTTCTAAGCAGGAGTGAATATTGCCAGCACCTCGTTTGTGACAAACTGCAAGGGACACACACAGAAATCTGCAGTTTCAGAGGCTGCACTCCTAACTGGAGGTAACTGAGGGGTTTTTGCAGTGTTTAGAGAACCTGCTCCCATTTGTTAATCACATTATTGAGGTATGCACATCGATGAATGAAGGTATTAAATCAAATTGCTGATGTGTTAGTGAATAAATGTATCATTATTATCTACAGTAGCAATCCAGGTGTGCCTGGAGGACAATGTGAAAATGCCTGAGGCATGTGCACAGAGTCCCTTCCTTTTGTAATGCTTTCTAAAACCCCTCAGATTCATGATATTTTAGAGCAGCATTTGTTCTGATGAGTGGTTTAAATGCCAGTGGTAATGACATAATCCCCATGTTCAATATCTAATACCATACTCACCCCTTTGAAGTGGTTCTAGCAACATTTTCATTTTTGAATTCAACACACAGCAAGATAAGAGGTTGTTATGTAGGGGGTTTTGTAGCTCAATGTAGAAGAAGTTTTCTGTCTTTCTTCATTCTTTCCTTATGAAATAAAAGAGCCAAACTCCTTCTGGCACCTCCTCTGTTTTGGTGCTCTGAGAAATCAACAGCTTGACATTAATGTGCTTTTCAACTTTTTATACGGATGTCCATCAAATTTCATTGATTCAGTGCTCATGTCATTGTAGCTTTCCTTTCCCTGGCCCCTTTGGGACATACACATGTTTAAATTACTCCTTAGCTGAGGTGTTTACCTGCCCTGCCTCTAATCAGAACTAAAGATTCTCCCCCTCCTTCTGTGCAACCCGAAATTCTGGGTTCATGTCCAGGTGTTGATCCCTGTGCATAAAACTTTGTTGTCCGTGAAGTGCTGGTAATTTCCATCACTTCATACACTTTTCTCAGTAATACATCATCTAAATATGCCATCGAATCTGTTCTGTTAGTTGTAGACTCCTGGGAGTATTTTCCATTCAATTTTAGATCTTCATTCTCTTTCTCTCTTTTCTTTGAAGCTACTTCACTTTTCAGGAAGTTCTGACTTTCAAGTGTATTCAATAAAAGGGATGTTGTGTAAGTGCTGCTGGTAGGAAGTTCAGGGCTGTGAAGTGTGTGTGTTTCCATGTTCACAGTGTTATTTGTATCAACAGCAAGAGGTTCTAAAGATGAGTAAACAGGAATGCTCGTCCTGGAAATTGTAGACATGATTCAGGGCAGGTCTCTAAAAAAGGAAGGATGCTGCTTTTGCTTACTAGAGGTAGAATGGAAAGTTCATTTAGTATTTCTGAAAAAATACTCAGTTTTCATGGTCATGTAATCAGCTGAACTCTTAATTAAAAAAAAAAAAACAAAAAGTGTTTTCCCATCACCAGGACCACTGAGACTGAAGCAGTGGCAAGGTGGTCCACAGTGCTTTCAACTCTGCCTCTGACAGCCACCACACTTACAATAGTTTCTGTGTTTCCACTTTTTTTCTTCCTATTTGAGAAAGCTACTGCATCATCCTGGGCACAAGTGAGGTCAGATCCTGGTACACTCCAATAAATCTGGGATCCAGACCCTAAGAGTGGGGTTAGGGTGGTTAGACCTTAACACAGTTCTGTGAAAAAACCTGGAGAGGTGTAAGCTATTTCCAACAACCTCACTCTCCACATAGTTATTCAGTCCATGGTTTGTATCAGATTTTTCCCCCCTGCATAAAATCTATAATACTGCCTGAAATCGAACTTAATTTCAAAAGGGGCAAAATCTCAACCCTATAAATTTTCTTTTTCCTCCTATGAGATGGTATTTCTGACTTGGAGTCTCTCACTGGTTTTGCTCTCAAACCAGCACAACCTCAGCAGAACACAGCAATATTGACTCAACACTCAGAAATGTGTCTTGCAGCAAGCTGAGTTTGCTGTTGGTTTGTCAAAGACTTCCTTCACCCCCACCCCCAGCAGTGATAGCAACTGGGTTGGCACTTGGGGAGAAAACTTGTGAAGCAAAATCATGTTTGTGCTCTTTCAGCCTTAAAAGGGGGATAAAAAGAAGAAATAGAAAGAAATCAATAAAAACCCACAGCCCGAAACATGAGCACACAAAAATGGGGAGGAAAAAAAAAAGCCATTTCCCTACACTGCTGAGTATATGGCATCCCTATAGCTGGAGATCCTCATTCTGCTAACAAAAATAAAATTGGATTGAAATAAAATGGATAATGTTAGGATGCAGGATGCTGCCTGGTGCTTGCCTCACTCTGTGCTGTGTGGCAGGAATTGCCTGCAGGCTGCTCAGGCTCACAGAGGAAAAGGACTGGCTGCTTCAGCCAAGGAAAGCAGGGTTCCCCTGCCCCGTGGGGCTCTCAAGGCTCTCCTGGCACTTTCCTAATGGTCAAGATTTGCACTGCAACTCTCTTTTGCCCCTGGTTTCAAGTGTTTATTTGTGCAGGGGAAGGAAAAAGGATGCAGTTGTCTCTTGCAGAAAATTTACAAGTTACTTACACTTTAGGCTTCCCTGTGGCTTTACCAGACACGCTCAACCTGTTGCAGAAGGACACTTCCTGAAATTTTTAAAAAGAAAAAAAAAGATGATCCAAATTCCTGTTTTATCCAAAGTGTTGACAATAGAAAAATGAAAGAATTTGGGTTTAGGGTGTCCTGAATACACTTTCACCCTGGTTTCCTTCATGGAGATCCACAGTGCAGTCCTGGGGCCAGATGTGTTGCTGAGGGATGCAGGGAGAATTCAGGTTCCTGCCAGCTTCCTAAATCTGTCATTTGTGTGCATCCTGGAAACAGCTGGAATTTGTCAGATTACTGGAAAGCTAACAAAAGCCCCAGAGTTCTCTCTTGTGTAAGGCCAGCCTGTGCCTTTCCCTACACCTGGGTAGAAGTTCTGGGGGTGCCTTAGGTCAGTCCATTTCCCCTCAATTACAGCAACTCAGGAGGGACTCTGGGTTTTGGATGTTGGGCAGCATTAAACAACTGTTGTTCAAGTTGGCATCCATACTCCTTACAAGGATTTGTCAAATTTGGGTGTATTTGGAAGAGAGGAGAGCTCCATTTGTCCTCTGAATTTGCACATTTCTGTCTGAACTTTTGTTCCAGGATAAAATACAGTAAAGTGGCCATAACATTGTCTATCAGGCCTAACAAAGGAGCAGAGGACAGGTGATTTTTGGCCAAGTGCTCTGAATTGGAAAACTATGGCAGGCTCAAGCTTACTGATATTTAACACATCCAAATTCTTAGAGATAGAGTGTATCTCACACTGAAGTGTTCCTGAACAGGGTCCCAACACTGATGTGGTTCTAATTTAAATACAGATATAATTTAAATACGCACAAATCTTTATTTATATTAATATCATGATGAATATTATTTTCTGCCATGTCCATGTTAGACATACCCTCCATCTAAAGATCAGCTACACAAACACATCTCTGTTATTTTCACACTGTGCTGCTTACCCTGCTTGAAATATAGAATTCCTACAGGGAATTCATAGGAACTCTTACAATGCAGTAAATCCTTTAGCTACTTGAAGTCAGTTAATAGGCTTTTTAAGACTAATCACAGCTCTGTGCTTGACAAATCTATCAGGATACTGCATTCTGAGGGAAGCTGAGACCATCATTCATTATTTTGTGACTTTGCATTAGACAAACTGGAACCAGACTTCCATCTCTAATGCAGAAAAAAAAGTCATTTGCATTTCTTTCTGGGAAAGGCAGGATTAATGACATCCAATACTTAGCAACTCTTCTACTCAGAGTCTTTAATTCAATGTGAGATAATTTACACAGTAGGAAACGACTTCTAAAGGCTCTGGAACAGAAGTGGCAAGAACATTTTACGCCTTAGCAAACTCTTAACTTGCCTCTTGAAGGGGAACTAAACACTAACTTTTCGATATCTTACTTTTGAAACTTGGTGATAACTACTACAAATCATTGTCTTTGAGCTCTTCTGGTTTTCTTAATGTACTGAGAGAGCTTTGAGCCAGAAAACCCCCCCCACAAATAAATATCACATTTTTATAAGCATTTATAGGAAGAATAAACTCCTTCTGAGTACAGTAGAACAGTGTCCGTGCACTCCTGTGCATGCATGGGCGTTATTATTGGTTACCTAACTAAAACTGGAAGGACAAATAAGACTATAAAAACGTCTCACACTTCAATTAAATGTGGTCTTTAGATGCTCTCAACCAGTCTATTTTGGCATAAAATTGAAAAGAAAAAAATAACCAAAAAAACCTCGACTTGACTCTATTAACCCAAGTCCTGTAGCTGGAGAAAATTTGTGTTGGCATCAGACCAGAATTTAGAGCAGAATAACCAAAATAATATTTTAATTAATACTTTATAAATATATATATATATAGTAAATTTTAAATATATATTAAAAATGCTATATATTCATATATATTGTATGGAAATATATATTTAATATATTGTATATATTTATTATAAATATTCTGTATATAAAATATATAACTATATAACATATATAACTATATAACATATATTACTAGATATAAATATATAGTAACATATAATTATAT
>WAAE01023627.1:58113-131001 GCA_013400495.1 Nicator chloris | reverse complement strand
TGAGTGGTTATGGTGGTGCACTGGGTCCTCTGGGACAGAGAGGTGATGGAAATCCTGTGTGTCTTCGAAATTTTGCTGATGTCTAATTTTTAGTTGAACTCTGAAATGGCTTCACTTTGTTCCTGCAGTTGTTCAGTTCAGCTTATTTTTTTCATCAATCCTAGCTTCATAAAATTAGTACTGATAGCATCACTTTACATTTGTATTTCCAATTAGTTGGTTTTGTTGACTGTGCTGAAGTTGACTCTTGCAGTTTAAAAAAAATAATGCATGCTGCTTTTGATGAAGACAAACACTGCAGACAAGGAGTGATAAGATACATAATTCCCTGTGTTCTTACTGGCTTGATGAATTTGTGAGTTAGGAATAATTTTCTCTTGTGTCTATTGTGGCTATTTTTCACCCTCACTGGAAGGATGTATTTTTGTGTATTACAGCTTGAACAACTTCTCCTCTCTTCCCCTCCTTTCTTCCTCTCCTCCATCACATTGTTTAGCATGCTTTTATTTTCTTCAACTTTGTTCCTTTCAAGGGTGTGGAAGAGAATGTTACAGATCTTGATCATATCTTTGGAGCAGTGTACAGAATTCTGTGGGTTTGGGAACTCCATCTTCATTTGCATTTCGTATTTTCTAAGCACTCTGTTGTCTTTTACTTTGGTATAGAAAGTATTTGGTGTTGTGCAACTCCGTTCCCTCTCTGATTTTCTTGTTCTTTATCCTTTGAAGATGCCCTGAACAGTCATGGTATTAGTGGAATATTTTCTCTGTTTTTCCTCAGAGACAACATATGTATCTTAGTTTAGTAAATTTAAAGTGCATTATCTAATTTGCATGAAAGTTGTTCTTTGATTTGCCTTCATGCATATGTGAGATACAGTTTTTGCATTACGATTCCTTCATTATTAATCTGTGGCTTCCTCGGGATAGACAGTGTAGAATATTTTTATTTTGCCTCTTAAATAAATTTACAAAACCTGCACACACATTATTGCCAGCCACTTACAGAGTTTTCTGTGGGTGGGAGAAAGACCACTGGTAATGTTTTGTTTGTGGTGGGTTTGCCCAGATGGGGCATGAAAAGCTGTAGCTTTGCAACATCTGAGTGTAAGAGAGACACTGACAGGATGTGTGAAATGGTGTTGGGTTTTAAATTGACAAGACTGGCTTCTTTTACTGCATCACAGGCCCCATAGCTTTCTTGAGTCAAAAGGAGACTAGAGGAATACCTAATGGGTGTAGAAGCAACACAACAAGATATGTCTCAATTCTGGTAGTCGTTAAAGAGATTGTCAGCCTCACACAACCTTGGCTGGAGCAGCAGTTTTGGGTGGGCCCTTTTCCTTCTTTAAAAGAAGGTGGAAAAGGAAACTACTGTGACTTTTGGTGTTACTAGTCTTAGCCACCTTACAAGGAAACACATCTTATTTAGCATATTGTTCTTTAATCATCTGTAACTTTGCTCATGGTACAATCATTCTTCAACAAACTTGTGGATGAGGAATGTTATGATAGATTGAAAATGTGGTACCTATTTCTGTGTAAACACCACTGCTTTTTTCAGATGCAATTTTGCTTTCCAAATAGAAATCCAGGGTCAGTCTGGAGAAAATGGCTTTGTTCATGACCATCGTTAATTAATTTGTGTTGAGTTCAACTTTCTTACTTCTACTTTATTCTTCTCTTCTATCTTTTGCATGAACAAAACTTCCAGAAATGGGCTTTTTAACGTGTATTGGGCATGCATGCTTGGAAGGGTTAGAAACATCCTTACACATTTTCTAGCTTTTTAAACATTTTAAAAACAGGGGGTTTCAGATGACATTATGATGTTTGCTGTCAAGATATAGTATAGACTAATGATATTATGAAAGATAAGGCTTGTGATTCCTTTGCATTACCTAGTTGCTAAATTGAGAAATCTAACTCTGTGGATTTGTTTGATCATTTAGCTGAAGGAGCCATAAATCTAATAAATATTATTGAAGGTGGATAATTAGCCTCCCTAAAGACTGGGAAAGCAGTTCATTATTCTCTCCCTTCGGAGTGCAAGGGCTGCGTGGGAAGCAGCAAGAGCTGTTCAAGTGGCAGTCTCAGAGCCCTACATGAGTGTTTCTGCCTCTGGGAGAAGCTGCACTGTAGGGGCTGACCATTAAATTAGGCTGTCTGCTGCCCTCTCCATATTACCATTTAAGTGAAGTCAGTGGTAGTGAAGTGTGACAGCTTGACAGCTCTAGAGACTGATCCTGTCTCAGCTGGCAGAACCAGCTCCAGGTTAATACTGGAATTGTTCCATTTGCTGAAGTTTGTCATATCACCTTTTTCTTTGGATTTTAAGGTACCCTAGCAGTGAAAACCATTAGAAGTATACATCTGCCCAGTGGGAAAGCTGAGACTTAACAAATAATTTCACATTTTACTGAGCCATCTTTTAATAATTACAGTAAGGAGTATTCAACTGACTGTGTTTGTAAAGGAGATGGAAAGGTAAAAGGCTTCAGGTTTTATTTCAGTGATCTTAATTTTCCCACCTTCTGAAAGTAACTTTTTTCCCCATACAAAGCACATATTCTAATCTTAGTAATAATAAGCTCTAAAAAGGTTGTTAATAGGAATCACAATGACAATTAGTCAAGATAAGCAATGTGAATACTATATTGTTTCTCAAGTAGTATAAAAGCAGAAGCATTGTCATTGTTAGTCATACAGGAAATTACTTTTGTCACCTCTCAGATTTAAAATCAGCATAACACAGAGTTCCTACCATTTTTAATTGCCTAATCCTATGAATGGTGTAATTTTTCCAAATGTTTGCATCTTTCAGCAGTATATATGTCCTGATTGTCTCCTGAATGCCTTTTTCAGGTAGGGTTGAAATATCTATTAAAGGAATTTTTGTTAGTTCAAATATGAATTTTCAAAGAATTGTAATTAATAGGATTTCTTTTGGCAGCAGTGTTTTGATAGATTATTTTAAATAAAACCAAGAAGCTTATTTTTGTGTCTACTGGTTAAACATTAAAAATCTTATTTCTATTCAATGTACATTGAATAGGAAAAAGTAAAGGGATGCCACCAACCTGAAGACATTGGGCATTTTCAAATTTTGTCATGTGACACAGCAAACCTGCGAACTGAATTACTTACTCATATTTGTGGTGGTGTCACACAGAACAGGGTGTGTAGCCTTGTGCACAGCTATTTAATAGCAGTGTGACTGAACAGAGCCAGGTCTTGGCTCAATATATAATAATGTACAAGAACAGGGAGTTCCAGGGGATAAACAGGGAGTTCTGTCTCTTCAGAAACGAACATTAAACAAAGTAAACGGAGAATTTCAAATCAGCTTTAAAAAAATACTGTTGATTATTTTATAAAAAAGTTTTTGAAGCTGTTTTATGGGAGCCATTTGGATAATAGTAAATTTTCTTTGATCTAATTCTGAATGGCAAATATTTTTAAAATCAGGTCTTGATGTAGGTTTACTCTTCATTTCATGCTGTATTTTGATGTTTTAGATAGCTGTGGGAAAGGAAAGGCAAGTGGGTTTAGGATAGATTGAAAAACAGAAAAAACCCCTGAGTCGCACCAGTGGGGATTTTGAAACAGTTCTTTGTATTTATCCAAATAGAATTTGCACGTTGAAATAGTCTGCTTCTGTTNAAGCTTATTTTTGTGTCTACTGGTTAAACATTAAAAATCTTATTTCTATTCAATGTACATTGAATAGGAAAAAGTAAAGGGATGCCACCAACCTGAAGACATTGGGCATTTTCAAATTTTGTCATGTGACACAGCAAACCTGCGAACTGAATTACTTACTCATATTTGTGGTGGTGTCACACAGAACAGGGTGTGTAGCCTTGTGCACAGCTATTTAATAGCAGTGTGACTGAACAGAGCCAGGTCTTGGCTCAATATATAATAATGTACAAGAACAGGGAGTTCCAGGGGATAAACAGGGAGTTCTGTCTCTTCAGAAACGAACATTAAACAAAGTAAACGGAGAATTTCAAATCAGCTTTAAAAAAATACTATTGATTATTTTGTAAAACTGTGCATGATTTAGCATGGAAAAAATTGTGGCTTTGTGTAAGACTGACTTTTTAAACTATCTGAAATCAAAAGCTGAGTAGGTATGGTGCTGTTCTCTTGTCTTTTCTGAAGAGAATTGATCAAAAGAAGCCCAGTGCTACAGTACAAATTGTGTGTAGCATACAGTTTAAGAAGTGTATCTGTATTGTCATTGCTCGTTGTATGAGTGTTTGTTTACCCCTTGTTGCACATCTTACTTTAGTGCACATCACAGATGCAAGGCATCTGCTCTTTCCTTTTGGTTTAACCTTAACATACAATGTTTTTCTCAGTTTCTGAGCTTGTTTTCTTCTTCTGTGATGAAGGTGCATAATTAGTTTCTGCAGTAAGTTTTTGAAGCTGTTTTATGGGAGCCGTTTGGATAATAGTAAATTTTCCTTGATCTAATTATGAATGGCAAATATTTTTAAAATCAGGTCTTGATGTAGGTTTACTCTTCATTTCATGCTGTATTTTGATGTTTTAGATAGCTGTGGGAAAGGAAAGGCAAGTGGGTTTAGGATAGATTGAAAAACAGAAAAAACCCCTGAGTCGCACCAGTGGGGATTTTGAAACAGTTCTTTGTATTTATCCAAATAGAATTTGCACGTTGAAATAGTCTGCTTCTGTTGTCAAAATAAATATAATTGACAAATGCAAATTCTTGTCAGGGTTATCTTAGTTTTGGACACTCCTGGTGCTTCATTATGAGTTGTCAGAACTCAGTAGACTCTGTAAGCTTAATTTAGAGACCAAAACATAGTATGAGTTTACACATTAATACCTCACACTTTCAGTATAAATTTAAATTTCATTCTTGGCTCATGGAGTTTGATTTAACACACATTACCTGTTGAAGCTGAATTGATAGTGTATTCAGTCCAAGTTCTTTAAATTTTATTGTTTCTGAAAAATAGTTTCCATGTATTGAGGAAAAAATTGTGAAGAATAGAGGCTTTGCAAACTGGGCTCTCTGAGGTCTGGCAACAGTGGCTAAGTGTATGCCAAGTACTAGATTAACTGCAATTGCCTTGTTGGTTTTTAGACCAATTATTCTGGATAGGAAGAACAAACTAGCCTGGTGTTCAGCTGATGATTGTTAAAGGTGAGAGAAATTCATGAATAATGCTGTTGCATTTTCTCCTCTAGCTATTTCTTCTAAGAAAGTAAATGTTCAAGTCTTCTCCTTATCATCCCCACCTCCAGCAGAAAAAAGTAAACAACAGAATGGTTTGGGGAGCTGGTTTTGAAGTAGTCTCACTGTTGTCTTTTTTCTGCAGTAGAATTACTCTTTTACCCAATTCTCCTCTTTGAATTAGGACCTCTCATTTTTAAAAAAGTAGTATTCATTTGTCAGAGAGACCATTTGGACTTTGCTCTTGCCTAGTACAAGTCTCATAATAATCTAGACATGATTGGCAAATGCCCTTGAAGGCAGGAGGTGGAATGGAGTTGAGCAGAAAAATGCTAATTCAGATAGGCAAGAAAGAGTGCCAGGTGGCAGTGTCTGTGAGGCTTTTTGTTTTAGGCCTATACTTTGCAGATAGTGCTTGTTCACAGATGTTATTATGAATGTTTTCAGTGTTTTCACTTTACTAAATAAATACTTCATAGTAAACTATGTTAGTGTGACATATGCGTTCAGTTTGCCGTGACCACAGCCAAACATTTTACCACTGTGGGAGTTGTCGTTCCACGTCTTTCCCTGTGTGATCTGGTGTGAAATGGATGTTATAATACTTACTGATCAGTATAGATGAGGACAGTTTAGCTTTAGGGTGATGGCTTTATCCAGCATGTGATACCCCTCTGCTCAGTTGTTTCCCTGACAGTTCCACTGAGCAGGAGGAAGAATATTGCTGTAAGATTTCTGTTTGCTTTTCGTGTGGGCAGTTTGAGGGTGTCCTGATCTCTTACTACCTGCTAGTTCTTGGGCAGAGGAGGATGTGTGGCTCTTGGAAACATCCTGTCTAAACAGTTGTTCAATGACTCTTCCAAGAAGAAGGTAGCAAGCGGGCTGCAGGTGTGATGCAGCCAGGATCCAGCCTTTGGGACAGTTCTGAGCTATATTGTAAGGTTGAACTGAGGATCCTGTGCTGGAAAATAACACTCGTGGTTCTTTTTTGTTTGTAATGAGATGGCACACACAAAAGCTAAAGGAACTTCTTTATGAGGTTTATCCAAGAAGATGAACCATTTTCTAATGTCAGTTTGCTGTAATTTCAAGTGGCAATGATTAGAGATAAAGACAGAAGTCTTTGTTCTTGCAAGACCTTTTTCTGCATCTTCAAGTGCAAAGATGTATCTGTAATTGCAGGCAAATTTTACCTCTGAAGGGACATTTAACAGAAGGTCAGAGGGGCTCTGAAGAGATCCACGGTAGAGAAGAGTGAGGTTAACCAGGCTATTTATGACTGGAAGACGTCACCTGGAAGTTTGAATTTAATGCAGTGGTAACAAAAACTACAAGAAGTGCAGGAGTGCTGTGGTCAGATCAGGCCGTCTGCAGCTGTACTGAGGCCTGAATGGGGTTCCTTGCCAGGAGTGTTCAGTGCCTGTCAGTCAGGAGATATGATTATTCTGTGTCTTTATCCTCCAGAACTCTGTGTGTAGTCTTCCTGGTCAGTTATACTTCAGAGCTTTTGAGGTGGCACTGTTTGCTAGGAGTCTGATACACACCATCATCTAATACTTGTGTGTGGTGGGATCCTTAATTATCTGTCTTGGATGAGAGACACGTAGCCTGATTCTGAAATCTGTCTGTAAAGACACTGGAGGGGAAAAAGAATCTATTAGGGGCATCCTTTTCATCCTAAAGTAGACCTTTCATGCTGCTGCTGATCAGCTGATTTTAGAGCTCTGTGTTTTTTGCTTGGGTACAAATTGGCTATAGCTAAGGTTTGGTGAGATTTCACCTTATGCTTTGCAACTCTAAGCATCTAATGCAAGCCTTAATGATGCAGTGAATATAGGTGGTGTTTTCTAAACATAGAAATTATAGGCTGCTTCAGTGCTTAAAATTTCCTGAGCACCAGTCCACCAGAAGGGTACCAATCTGCTGTGTAGGCACATCTTTCTTTTACTGAGGATTAGGGACCTGGGGTTGAAATAGAAAGGCAAACATCAGTGTCACAGGGTATTGTTAGTTCTGTCTCTATATATAAGGTGTCCTAAGGATTAAAAGTACAGTTAACATAGTTTTATTACTAAGACAGTCTTTCCTGGAGTGCTGAGTCCAATTCTGGGTCCCTCAGTACGAAAGAGGCATGGAGCTCCTGTAGGTAGACCAGCAAAGGGCAAAGAAGAATAGGGGATGGCAGCATGTCACTTATGAGGGACTGGGGGCTGTGTAGAGAGAAGAGAAGCCTTAGGGGGAATCCTATCAATGTATATAGGTATCTGAAGGGAGGGGTGTCAAGAAGGATTTGGGCTCTTCTTGCTGGTACTGAGCAGTAGGAAGAGAGGCAGTAGGCAGAAACTGATGTACAGGAAATTCCACCTGAACATGAGTAGGAACTTCTTTAATGTGCAGGGGATTAACAACTGCCAGGTTGCCCAGAGGGGTTGTGGAGTCACGATCACTGAAGATACTCGGAAGTCATCTGGTCAGAATGCTTAGTAACATATTCTAAGGGACCCTGCTTGAGTAGGGAGATTGGGCTGGGTGACCTGCAGTGGTGCTTTCCAACCTGACCCATTCACAGATTCTGTGTCAATCAGTGAACATGCATCAGCTTTTTGTGAAAGGAAATACTCACCCATTCCATTTTTTTTTGAATTTCAATGTAAGTCAGTTAAACATAAATGTGCTCTACTTAGATATCCTTAGTATGCTGAAGGCACAGAAACTACTTTTCTGCACACAACTGCAAACACAGACCTTTTAGAATGTTTCAATGTGTGATGTGATGGTATTATAGTTTCTGCAGCTTCTTCGTTCAATTTGTCAGCCTCAGTTTGTCTCATTTAGACACTTGTGTAAACATTGCACGTATGACTTCAAGAGACATAGTGTGCATGAATTCCATCGTATTTTATTACTTTATTGATCAAAATAACTCTTTACTGTTTGATATTCCCATTAACTGTGTAGAGGCAAGATAGCAAGGAAAGTGTAGGCTGCATTCTTTCTTGCTTATTATTTCAATCATTTTCTGAATTAAACATATGCAAACTTATTCAGGGAGGGGAGCACTGTGAAAAGTCTCATTTGCTGTATTTGGTTTCTAGTTAAGGAAATAATGCAGCAAATAATTTGAATTCTTGAACTTCAGGTTTGGTTTGTTGGACTAGCAGATGTACCAAAGAAAGAGAATATACTTGTTTTATAGGGTGTTGGTATAAGTCAGTACAAGCTGGCTGTGAATAAATTTTGCCTGTAACTAGCTCAGAGTAAAAAGGACAATAGGAGAGAAACAACTATTACACCCTGAACAGCAGCTTCTTGAGCATGTTGGCTTTCATTCTATAGAGGAAGCCATGGAAATTGTCCACAAGCATAATTTTAACTCATCTATTTGAGGAGTCAGAGGTTTTTTTGTACAGTTAGTGCTTGTGGCAGCCCAAACTCTGTAATGTGCCATTGGGTCTTTTTGCCATTTTTGTTTTTTTTCCCTTTGGGTGAGAATGTTAGTAAAAAACATCTCTCTGTTAAGCTGCTTGTGGTTCTAGTGGGTGTTTTTGTTGTGCATAGTCTGTCCTTCATGCCATGCCAATTTTTAGGTTCTTAAAACAATTAGTAATGAACCAGAAAATGTAGACTTCAGTCTTGTTGACTGCATTTTAGGTTCTGTGTGAAGATCCAGGGAGATGCCAGCATCTGCAGAGAAGAGTGTGAGTAAAAGCCCATACGCACACAAGGCACATATTTCCAATTTTGCTTGGAAAGGAAGCAGTAATAAGCATTTTTTCAAGTATTGAAAGGTTTTTGTTTTACAAATATGCAGAAATCTGAAGGACACTGAGTCTAAATTATTTACTTGTGGCCTGTGCTTTTCGGGAAAGGTGCATTCATTTTGTGGAATTGACCCTAATTTCAATGCTGCTTGTAAAGTAACCCTGTGTTTGGTGAAATGAGGAGCTAAGGTGATTTCGGTGTAACTGAAAAGCTTACACATTATTCTTAGCGATGCCATTGGAGTCAGGTTGGTTTGGGAATACCAGCAAATTATTTGGGTGCCAGAGTTCTAACAATTAGGGAAATTGCATTTGTGTGGTACATTACATGTGCCGTTCAGTTTTTGGACTTGTGTATAATACTGTGTAAGGCAGAGATTGGCAGCTTTTCAGGAGTGAGGTGCCAGATTGTATTTTTCTTTCACAAATTAGTGGTTAAGAATGCTGGCTGAAAACATTCAAACACGCTGTCAGGCGGTGTTTGGAAACGGCTGGCTATCAGCAGGCAAGATCCCACCCGGCAGCAGGAGGATGGTGCAAGGGGCAGGGCTCCCTGTCCCAGTGCTGCCAGAGCCAGGAGTGCTCTCAGAATGCCAGGGCTTCTGGTGCCCTGGTCCCTGCCAGCAATGCCAGGGTTGTGTGCCTCTGGAAATGTACCCACCTCTTCCTTTGCCATGTACACCGAGGATTGGCATCTGCAGGCCCAGTAGGAAACTGTCCCAAGCATCTAGAATTCTCTGTTGTAGTTGCTGTTAGTGTGAAATTTGACATAAATTTCTTGTGCGTGGTTGGCATAATGTGACTCCACAGAAACCTTTTTGTAACGGAGACTTTTGACACTAGATGGTCAATGTGAAACCAAAGCTAATCAATTGACCAACAATGCTCCCTTGCACATTACATTTTTATAAAATGGGGACAAGCATGAATGGTTTTTTGTTGCAAGTTTTGAGGAAATAAGGTTTGAAACCCCTGAGCATTATGAAAAATATGGTCTTTGTGAAGTGATGTGGAATATTCTGATGTCTGTATTGGTTTTTCATGCTGTATTAATGAAGAAGTAATAACAGTACAGGATAGTAACCTGTAGGCTTACTTTACTTTAGAATCTAACTTTGACAAGGAGCTCTGGCTGTTTAGTATGCTTAATAACTCTCAGGAGTACTAATTATCAGGTAACCTGGAGCCATGTCTGAACAGTGAGCAACACTTTATTCAAACCTAGTACAAGTGTGCATCAGTTGGCCTCTTCCTTTGTGGTATCATTCATACAAATGCACTAGTGTCTGGTGTGACATGGTTCAAGAAAGTGTAGCAGGTTCAGAAAACAGCAATCTGATTACAAGCAACTGCCTCCTGATTTTAGAATAAAGTTTGTTGTTAAATTAAAAGCTTTCAAATATAATTATGGCATGGGACTGTTACTGTGTAGATATTCCCAGAGTACCATTTCTGCAATCTGTCAGCATGTGGATGGTTGTATGATACTAGATAATTTTTATTTAGAAATTATAAATGGTTTCTACATAGAAGAAGTTATGGTGAAAGTATCTGAAATATTTTTATCACTTCTTACCATTTCTCAGTTATTTTAATCGTTGTATAATAAAAAACCTGGCATAATTTTCTTCCTTAAAAGCATATAAATGTGTGACGACTTTGAATTTAGTAGTGTTTACTAAATACTTAAAATATTTAGCAGAAAAATTACTAATATGCATTTTAAGAGGATTTCATGTTTCCTTTTCCCAGGAGCTGTGATCGTGTCCACTCCACAAGACGTGGCTTTATTGGATGCGCACAAAGGAGCTGAAATGTTTAGAAAAGTCCACGTGCCTGTAAGTCTCTACATGAAAAATACCAGTAGATTTTTCTTTTTCCAAAATGTAAAAAAAAATTCCATATGCAGCAATAGGTGAATATCCAGAAAGCACTTGAATTTAATAATTTCTTTTTCAAAGGCTTAGAATCCATCTTTTATCTGTATCAGGAACTTGGTTGAACAGAAAGGAGAAAATTTTCTCAGGCTGAGGCCATAATAACAAATGATTTGTTTTAAATCTGTTTCATCATGTGGAGTGGATCAGATTGCTGAATGGAATATCTTACAAAGTAATGCATGCCTTTCAGTTATACTGTGTGTCCCCATTACATGTCCTCTTCAGCACTGTGTTAGGACTTAAAATTTCGTGAAATATAGAAAAAACATTTACTGGTATTTTTTAAGAAGCGAACTCAAATTTTTGTGGAAGTAGCTGCATATGGCTTGTTACTTTGCCATTTGAAGGGCTCTGTAACTATTGTGACAAGTAGAAGCCTGTCAAATCACTGTTTTTCATGATGTTTATAGCTTATATCTTAGCTTACTTGTTTGAGAATTGAGAAATTTAAAAAATATCCACAATAGGAGAAAATATTAAACAGGCTAACGTCCTTGACTTGGTATTTTCTCTGGGTACTACAAGTTGCTAAGTAACTGAATGTAATGCTCTAGAATATGTGTATGTAGAGATTTATTTTTACTTCGAAATGGAGACTTGATGAAAGAATATGATTTGAAATGCTTCATTATCATAAACTCTAAGGGAAAAAAGATGTTTTCTTGCTTACCTGTGTGAAGGTCACTTTTACTTTTTCTTAAGAAAGGACGCTTCTTTCGTAGCTGGTGTTTTCCTAATTAAAAAAAAAAAGTAACAGAAAGTTGAAGAGAATGCTTTCCCTTTTTTTAATTTATGGGATGGCTTAACAAAAGAAATACTATTATGAATTCCTTATTACTATCTATTCTTCAAGCATATTTGCATCAAAATGAAAGTGTTGTAACATTTATAATTTGCTGCCAGAAGGAAAACAAGAATAACATACAGAACATTTTGTTTTGATTTTGTTTGGGTTTGCTCAAATGATATACAGTTATTTTCTTCAATTTAAATTGTGTTCAAGTTAGTACTTCCCTGAATTTTCCTTTTGTTTTCGTGAGAAATTATCAAGATTTCTTTCTAAAACTGCTTTGTTCGATGTCCTTTGAAGAAAATGGCCTCCAAGAAAATCCTACATTTTAGGATGGGCTTGGCTAATACTGACTTGACTAGTGGAAGAGAAGATATTAAGTATGATCTGTTTTGGTTCATTGGAATTACCAGATCTTGTCAAACGTAGTGAAAAGTCACAATAAAGCTGTTACACCACATGTTGAATTTGAATGCACACGAACCAGTTATCAGGTCTTTTTCATGATGCTGCTTTATTTTATTCTACCCTGCTTCATTTTTTCTGCCCTGTATGTACATGTGTACAAATGTGTCATTTGCTCGAGTTTTAAAGCAGCTTCTGCCTATGTACTACATTTCTAAGTGTCAACTAAATATGAGGATCTAAAGCAAGTGAAGTGATGTAATTTTTCATGGACAACTTCAGACCCGAGGTTTATGTCAAAGAGGTGGAATCTGCAGGTCTGTGCTAAAATTACATATCCTGATTACATAATTAACGGACCTTTAAATTTCTAATCTCTAAAATCTTTAATTTTTCAGGAAGTGGTTACAAAGAGCTGACCTTTCAAAGAAGCAGAGAATCTATGGGTTGCTGAACTCTTGAGTGTGCTTTCTTATATTGAATGAACTACGGTCTCTCCATGTACATAGAGACCTATATATTCCACCTTCCCTTCTCCCTGCTGTTATTAGTTATCAAAGACTCAGATGACAAGTATAGTGTTACCACAGTCAAGTCACAATTGTGAATTTTGTTTGTCCTTTATTGAAATTGAAGTAGAATGACTGAAAGGAACTAATGAAAATCTGGCAAGGAGAGTCAGCATTAAAACCAAGATTACAGGGCAAAATTCGTATTTTCAGTCTTAGGACATAGTAATTAGAAGAGGAGTGACATCTCTTGTGCAGTGGAGCACAAGAGTTAGTCTTCAAGAGGTATAAATGTGAAAAAAACTGAAATAATGCGCAGATGATGGTGCCACTGAGATGGCAATAACAGCTGATGATATTAATGAGTCTGATTCCTATTTTAAATGACCACTCTGTGTTGGTTCTTAGTAGGTAATCTATTCTATATTATCAGAGATGAATAATGGAAATGCCAGTGGTTCGTTTGAACTTCCTTTCCTTTCCTTCAACAGGTTTTAGGACTGGTTCAAAATATGAGTGTTTTCCAATGTCCCAAATGTAAGCATGAGACACATATTTTTGGAGCTGATGGTGTAAGAGATCTGGCAAAAACCCTTGGACTGGATATTTTGGGTAAGAATATGGAAATGGTTTTATTTTTGAAGAAAAATTTAATGGTGTGCATGAAGCATTAACTGAACTATGAAACTGCATAATCCTAGATTACTTTGTATTCAGACCATTTTCATATATAATGGAACTAATAAGTAGTATGCTCTGTTCCTTTGTCAGTCTTGTAATGGTGATGTTGACTGCATATGAAAATTCCTGAATTCGTCTTAAATCTTTGTATTTACAAGCAATCCAGAACATGAATTGATTTGATATCAGTGTGCTATATTACCTGAAATTCATTATGTGGTTGACCATACAGCAATTTTTACAAATAGTCAAGAATTCTATTTAGTTTTAGGACAGACCTAAACTCTGTCCAGTAATAGCAATAATTTTTTTTTCATTTATTTCATTTAAGTGAAATAAGTTGTTACGTATTGACTCAGTGGAGGCCTTATAGCAGCCTTCTGGTACCTAAATGGGTCTTAAAAGAAAGCTGGAGGATTTTTACAAAGGCAGGCAATGATAGGGCAATGGAGAATTACTTTAAACTGAAGGAGGATAGATTTAGATTAGATATTAGGACGAAATTCTTTGCTGTGAGGGACTGGCACAGGTTGTCCAGAGTTATGGGTGCTCCATTCCTGACAATGTTCAATGGCAGCTTGAACGGGGCTCTGAGCCACCTGCTCTGCTTGAAGGTGTCCCTGTGAAAGGGAGGTTGGAACTAAACGATTTTTAAGGTCACTTCTGACTTAAACCATTCTATGATTAGCTATGATTAAGCTATCTGTCATGCCTGTAGGCTGAAATATACATGGATCTTTAAAATATGCTTTACTGATTTAAAAAGGCATGGTTCAACCTGCACTGTAAGTAAAGAATATAACACAGCGTAATTAAGTTGGTAAATGGGGTAATTGCATGTGCTAATGATGTGTTTCCATGTATTACTCTAATTATCTCAATGATTTTCCATAGCTAATTCATTAAAAAGAACCAGGAAGCTCACTTAGAAAGATCAACACAGAAACATCAAGGTCTGACATAGACTTAAGATAGCAATGCAACACATAATTAAAGACATGCTTTTGGGCTATCTTTTTGTTTTCTGAATATATAATGAGTTGTGATCAGAGCCCAGGGGGGCTTCCACAGCCCTGGGTTATGTGGATGGATGCAAATGCTCAGCAAGTGGTTGAATCAAAGATGCATTTAGATACAGAGGCACAAATGATGCACCACGGCATTGGTCCCATAGGTGGTTTTTGTTATTTCCTAGGAGTGCAGAACTGATTGTGATTGGATTTAATTAGGAGTGATGTGAGAAATGTACAGATTTAGCAGGGGCTAGATGAGATGTACAAAATAAAGCAGAGTGAAGTTTAACTTCAAACTGTCAATGCAAAACCAGACTAAGATTAAGAATAATGCCCCAAGGGTTATGCAGAATTACAGTACTTGATCTGATTAGTATGCTCCTCCTTCCAGGGATGACCATTACATAATAATACCATATGGTATTGCAAGAATTACTGCTTACAGATTTTACATTAATCCATCCCAAATGCAGGTTTTATCTCTGTATTACTTGAATTCTGCCCCAAAACCTTGAAAACGTATTTTTACATATGTATCTGTAAAGAGCATATATGTAAAATTAGTAATTCTAAATTTATTTTGTATATATTTTCTGACACCTATGGCTGTTCTGTTGGTTTTGATGAGCACCTAGTCCTCCTTGGAAACCCAACAAGATGTTTGTCACTCAACATCTGACAAATTCTGCAAGCTAACGGTGTGCAGGGTTGACAAGTGTCATCCTTCCACTTGCTCAGAGTTGGCTGTGATTAGTATTACTGAAAACCTTATTTTTGTTTGTCAGAAGACAATTAGCAGTTGCCAGGAGACTTTCAAGTATAGTCCATTATTTCATATAGTTGTGATTGTCTTGTATTTTTGCTGTTTTCTAAAGGAAAATGTGACAGGGTTTGTGAGAGAGACTCTGTGCTGCTGATTTTTCTCTCTATCTCTGAAATTTTTTTTCCCCAAAGTTTGAGGGCTGTAACCGTGACCAGACAGCTGTACCATTGGTATACAGGATGCTGAAATAATAACTTCTGTCTGTTCCATCCTGACCTTTGCAACTCCTGGCATTTTTTACACTGTTTGGTTCCTGACCATCAGGAATGACTGCCAGATTTTTAAAACTTTGGTTTTTCTTCCTGCAGTTAAATTTAAATTATTCTCTCTTTGCAGTCAGCAGTAGTTGTTAATATCAGAAAAACTTATGATGACAAATTCCCATCACATTGGGTAGTGAAGAATAGTGCAAAAGTTTTATTTTCCTCCATCCCCTATCACCCCAACAGTGGTGCAAATGCTTTTGATGTCTTCTGCTTAAATTACAAATTTTTGATTTTTTGAAATTATATATTATAATTTTTCTTTATCTTCTGACTGTGCTTCTGTTCTTATAAGTCCTGTTATGCTCCTGTAGTACCAGCATATATTTGTAAGTCTGAGGAGAAAGAGAGGCTGCTATTTTGTAGTTACTGGAAATTCTTATTAATTTGATAGTGAAGAAGTATTTTTTCATTAACAAAACCTCCTTAGGAAAAAAGAGAAGATTAGTCTCTACATAAAATAGGAGTTGGAAGTGAATGTCAGGGAGATTTACAAAGTTACTGTTATTCAATTAAGAATGTTTATGGTTAGAAGACTTCCAGAGGACGCCCTGAATTTTTATTTAAAATGAATACGTGAACAGGCTATTGTACCTAAATCTATTCATGACTGAAATAACTAAGAAAAAAAAATTGAAGGAAATGGACTGTAATTATCCCAAATAATAATAAGGTTCTTTAAAGATTCAGCATACTAATCATGGAGCCACAGCTTTTGTTTACTTTTTTTTTGTTTGTTTTTGTTTGTATTCCTGCTTGCTTTGGGTTCTAGTTTTTAGTTTCTTAAACTTTGTCAATTTTCATACATTTTTTTTAACAGTTTTTTTTCCTAACACATTGAATCTCAGTAATTTACACTGGCCTTGGTTTGAGTTAAATCAGGTTGCTAAAATGTATGAATTAAGCTTACATGGTTTCTGATGTGTCAGGGTTGAACTAAGGTAGGCTGTTCTGTCTTCATCTATCCATAATGTAAAATGTAGCTGGGTCTCCCAGTAAAAAAAGGTTGGTCTTCAGTTCACTTCAAAATTATTTATGTAGCAGTGGACTAAACATGGAAACCTCCAAGTTTTTGTAGTGGTGAAATCTGTGTTGCAGAAAGTATGTCTCAGAATGGAATAGGGCTGCTAATTGATTCTGCTTTAGAACGTTCCTTTCCTCTCTGACAGTTCCCTGCTCATTATAAAAGCAGAATATAAAGAAGATTTCTGTTGGAAAGAAGAATGAACTGAATAGCTGTCCACCTTTGAATTGGATCCAAGGCCTAATAAGGACAATAACAAATGCTGTTATTTGGAAATTAAGTATTCAAAGAAGTCTTTGAACAGTGATTAAAATCTTAAAACAGCACTGAAAAGAACTTACAATGAGGAGATAGGCTGAACAGTAAGTTGCATGATGAACAGTTGCCTAACACTCTGGCAATTTATTTCACATAAACAAAATAATTTGTATCTCAGCCTGTCTTTTTCTATGTGTTTGAGGCAAAAAGCCCTTCCTTCTCTAATAAATGACTAAAGCATGGTCCTTTCTATCCAGAGAATGAAAAATCCAAAATATTTTTGGCATTATTCATTATAGATGTAAGGAAACTATACTGCAGCCAATTTTCATTTTAAATGCTAATTTTTGGAGATCAAGCAGTTCAAAGAGTATGCTGAATGGGAATTGGGTTTCAAGTTGCTTTAGGGTTATTTGAAGGAAACATTTAAGAAATGCTAGGTCTTCACATATATGTGTCTTGGTATTTTTGGTGCAGGAGACGTTCCACTGCACGTTAATATACGGGAGACGTGTGACTCAGGACAGCCTGTTGTGATCTCTCAGCCTCAAAGTGATGCTGTAAGTTTGGTGCACTGTGCTTAGAGCAACAGAAAGCTCTCCTCCTCTGAAAGTGAGTGGAGAGTGCTGCTGCTTACTGCTCTTTGCAAAGAAATGTGTTTAAATGAAGTAAGGAAATAAAGTAAAAGAAGGTAATATCAGTGAGTAACTCGGGCCCTTGATTTTGGAATGCTGGTCATTTGTTCTGCTTCTGTGAGTTTGGTTTTGTTTAATTAGGCTGAATCATTCAGAATAGAGAAGATTTGATCCACGTCCTGGCATGCTAAGAGGAGGAAGGTCAGTGTCAGGCCTCATGAGGTCTTGCAGCTAATGTAGGTCCTCTAAAACTGTCAGTTAAGCCTTTGGTAGCAGAGGCTGGGAGCACTCAAAGGGTCTTATCCAAAGATGTTTGGAACAAAACTTCATATTCGCAGTACCTGGGTTGTTTTCAGCAGAAAGTGGAGCAATTTATACACAAGAGGAAATGGATTTTTCAGTGTATTTACCATAACATTTTATTGTCAGTGGAAAATGTGAGTTGGTGAGGTGATGGGAGTCAAATATGCAAATCTGTAAAGAAAAGTAGTTGTACATACAGAATTTCATTAATGCTGGTAGAGTAAGCTTTTCCTGTCTGCTGTTTTCTTTCTCTGCTAGAGTTTGTCTGCCAGGCTCTGTGGGGCAGGGTGCTGGGCACGGGATATGGCATAATGCAGCCCCACTCTTCACTGCTGCTTTGATGTAAAGATGTATAGTAAAAAAAATGATTAATGCTGATAACAGATGGTAGAATTAATTCACAATAAGGTAGACTGTACCCATGGAACATTTGAATATTGGTAGCTTTTTCAGTATCATGATTGCTAGACACATGCGGAAATATTTTTTCCTTCCCAATATTTTAGAAGGAAAAAAAAAAAGGGAGGAAGAGAGCATTAATGTTGTTAATCCAGTGTTATTAACATATTGAACAGGGTTCTGGAAGAACAATGACAGTTTTAAAATTGTAATTTTGTTTTGAAAGTCAAGAGGCATTTTGACTTCTAATTGAATGCCATATTTTTGCTAGGTTTGGGTAAGGCCTGTGCTATGGAATAATATAGTGGTCTTGAGTCCATGTCTATTTGAGAAAGCATCCCTATAATCCATATGGTAGTTTCTCTCTGGCAAGTTTGATCAGCAGTGTGAATGTTTGAATGGATGCTTGGCTTTGGTCAAAGCTGTCGTAAAACAGCTGGGAAACCAAGATGGAAGGCTCACCATATCTGAAATCTGTAATAACCAAGAGTATGAAGCCTGCTGGACTATTGATCTAAGAATTTAGACATGTATAGGATAGCATTCTGAAAATAAAAAGGCAAGAAAGTCTGTTATGTTGCCATCTGTTCCTCCTTGAACCATGTTCTTTATAACAAAAGGGTGGGTTATAATCACCATTTGTGGCAATTAAGTTAAATATGCAGAGGAATAAAGATTGACAAATATGTGTGACTCTGGGGAAAACTCCTAATATCCTTCTCTGCCATTGTGTCTGTGAGATAATCATTCTTCTCGTAGAATGTGTTTTTTTAAATGTAAAATTTTTCCAGTAATCTCTACAGAATGAAAAAGAATTTTCCTTTATCCCTCGTTTTCTTCTCATTTTAAAGACAGAAAAAATATTGTTCTCATATTTTGAAAGAAAAACTAAATTTTTAGCGCATAACTGAGGGTGGGAGAGGTCATATAAGGTCAGATTCTAATCTTTAATACATGAGTCATCACCATGTTTCTCAAATAAACTGAAATTGTGGCTATTCATGCATTGACAACTTTTCGGATAGAGAACAATGCCTGCTGCAATTCTCTGCCCTTGTCGCTTAAATATGCAGGGGATTTTCATACAAAATTCTATGCTGATTTTGTTAGAACACACTTACAAATGAAATACAGAATCATAGACCTGAAATAATGCTTAGCAGATTTAAACACTAGGGAATAGGGATGGTGATTGACTTCTTAGAAACCCAGTGTGTTGTCACACCTTTTGAGCTCTGTCAAGCCTAGAATAAAATGGTTTCTAAAGTATGTCAGTTAATACATTTTTGCTTACCCATCTGCCCTGGGCTTCATCTTGCCTTGCAGATACATAAAAGTATGTCTGTAACTTCATGCTAGAATTTCAAAATGTCTAAGCAAACTTGTCTAAATTTCTTAATTTAAAGCTTAGATGTAGTTGGTGGAAAAGGGGTTTCCTTCTCACAAATGACAAGGAAATTACTAAGAACTAAAAAAGAAAAACACTTGTAGAATGGAGCATGTGTGAACTTAGAAAGTTCTTCCTCAGGGAAGGCACAGAATACACAAGACTAATCTGATTATGGAGAGTATTGACAGTATAGCTAAAGGTTAGGAAGCTTTGATCACTGGAGTTCTCTTCTGGTGAAGCTTGAGGCATTCCCTCGGGAGAAATAACAGTGCTGGTAAAATGTTTTTGCTCTTGGTATAACTTTGCCTACATTAGTGTTTCTGTCAGCTTAGTTGTTTAAATTGAGGCTTTTTATGGCTTTTTCTTAATACTCTTCATTGATAAAACTTTGTGAATATTGCTGTACTTGCATGGTCAGCCTAGTGCAGCAGGTGGGAGTGACCCAAGATCCTCTACAAGAAGCTAATACTTTCTCACTTTCATCAACAGTGAGGGCTTACCTTCTGGAGTGAGACCCTTCTGGAGATAAATTGAGCATTTTTTTCCTCCATCACACTGTGGAGGTGGATTAGCTGGCCAAGGCTCCATTTTTTTGCTCACTCAAACAGATGTAAGAGTCACTGGACTGCAAAAGCTGGTAAACGAAAATCAGGAATGCTGCTAAAATGGTAGAATAGGGGGAAAAGGTAGAATAGGGAATACTAATGAGGAATCACTGAAACCAGGTGAAATTGGTCATGCTCAGATGTACTGGAACTTCCTGTGGACCATGGGAAAGGAGCCAGCAGCAAAACAGGTGTTAGGAAGAGGCATCCTGAAGCTTACAGATAAGAAGACTAGAAGCAGAGCAAGAGATAGAAAACATGATTAATTGCAGTGGAGTTATTCTTCCAACAAACGAGCTGCTTTAATGCCTAGTGAACTCTCCATCACACCGGGAGAAAGATAAGTAAAGATTCCTGAAAGCTCTTCCTTCTGTGAGCCTAAAGCCCAGAGAGTTACGGAGCAGTTGGTGGTTATCTTGTGAGGGATTCCTGCTAGAAACTTTTGGATACATCACAGCTTGGATGGCACAGTGAATATCAATACCTTGGCAGAACAGACAGACTATCTGTGATTGTTGAGCACCAAACTCCCACCTGTCTTAAGGTCAAAGAAGTAGCTCAAACAAGTACAAAACACATTTGCTGTACCACTGTGTCCATTCACATCCTATATATACAGGTGAAGGGTTTTGAGTCCAATAAATTGCACATTGATCTATAAGGGGAGAGAAAAAGCCCAGTCAGGTGGAAAGCAGGGACACAAGGCATCAGCAGTCTGATGGAACAGAGCAAAATAAGTCTGGTTAATAATCCCTATTCAATTAAATCAGAACGTTACAAACCTTGCTGTGTGCCATCCAAAGACACAATTCAAATTTGTATTCAGAAACACTTTTTCTGTAGAATGCTTATGAAAGGGTGATATATCAAGTAGGGTAAAAACATACAGCCTTTCAAAGATTGCAAAAAGTAGTTGGAGAAAAATCGAACTACTGGTAGCCAGTAGTCATAGAATCCTGTTTTGTGGTTTAGTTGTCATCCATAATTCCATTTAATGAGTGGTCAATCCAGGGTGGGATATGTTTAAAAGAAAAGCAAACCCTGAAGAAGACTGAATGGTATGATTTCTAATATGCCTTTATCATCAAGGCTTTCTTTGAATCATCACAGTAGCATTTGGTATGTGTTGGTTCAAATCCTTCATTTAGGGTGTAGATAGTACAATGCATCATCAGACCCTCATTTATGGTTCTGTCTGCTGAAGAAAATGCAAAGTGTAAGATAGTCTGTTTGAAGGGTGTTACTGTACTGCATTTGGTTTGCACTGCTCTACTTACCCATGCTTTTTAGTCAGGATGTGTTTTTACATGTCTGTACTGGCACCTGGGATAGCAGTATTACCCAGCCGGGGCTGCCTCCAAGAACGGTTTGGCCGTTACAACTGCTGATATATAGGATTGATAGGAAGTTTCCCATGAGCACTAAGGATTTTTCTTTGAGATTGTAGTTCAGTAAATCTCAAAGCTTGCTTACCCGTCTTCTCCATTCCATATTACAATGTATGGATTGACTTTTACTCTCTCATTAAGTTTGCCCTTCTGACTTGACACTTCATTGTAATTTGGCAAGAGTTGTTGCCAGTACATGCAAAGAAGAATCTTACACTACAACTGCCCAGGGAAGCACAGAGTGGGATAGTCTCTGGACCTCTTGAAGCAACCAAGAATTTCTCTAGGTGACATGAAGCTTTTATCTGAAGTAGACTCATTTAAAGCTGCTTTTGTCATCATGTTTTTGGTGTCGTCTGAGTTGACCACAGTAAAATACAGACATTGGAAGGTGGATCCAGTCATGCACTGAGGGCTGGAGTTGTGTCAAAGTAACGAGCAATTTCCGTGGAAATTGAAGCTATTTAAAAATCTGATTGAACTGGCAAATGGAATGTGGTTGTGCAGGGAGTGCTAAGAATCAAAGTTTTCACTGACTGGCTGGCTGTGCTTATTTTCATGTAGGTGGTAGCTGAGACTAGTATTTGTCCTTGTGATAGTCACTATTTGATTAGTTGCTCATGGTGGCTAGTTTCCTTCAGCAATTAATAAATTGTAAGCCCTAACGGGTCAATTGAGCAGATTTAAATTCCTTTTCCATCTTTTCAGATATATTAGCATCCACAGCATTTGATATTGCAGAAAGTCAGAACTTGCACAGATTGTCCTTTGGATTGGTGGGCTGGATAAAATAGCTTAGTAGTCTTGGAGTCTTGTAATCAGAAATAGACATTAGAAACCATGTTAGTACTGGGATTTGTATCCTGTGGTGTATGAGGTCTACATACACCATATGGTGTAGAGTGATGGGATCAGTGTGTGTTTCTGAGTTGCTGGTCTGAAGTTGTTTGTATGCAGTGGTTTAGCTGAAGGAAAATGTGGTATCAGCTCCCACCTGCTTTGACTTTGTTGATTTTAAGTTGGGTTTTATGTTTGTGTGGCCGTTGCACCTGATCGTGGCAGGCACTGTACTGAGCTAGTGGCAGGCTAAGATCTGCGCTCCAGTGGAAAGCAAACCAGCAGGTCAGGCCAAACCAATCCAATCCATGACAACAGGGCAGAGTCAGCCATGACCTGTGCAGGCTGCAGGAATCTTAGCAATGATGCATGCTTGCCTCACAGGTAAGATTTTTAGGGAGAATGAAATGCCATAAGGGAAAGGCTCATATTTCCCTAGGATTACTGTAGTGCTTGTAAAAAGTCTTCTAGTTTAAATCTACCCCACATCTGTTAGCCCATGATAATACAGATTCGTTACAGAGTGATGAATCAGGATATTCTGATTATTTATGCTAAGTAGGACTTTTCACTCCATTTCTTGGTGGACTTCATTATGGGTTCTCTGTTTCCTGCTCCACCATCTGTACTACCATCAGTCACTTCATCATCAGCTATGCCCTTAAGAACTGAAGTCTTAAGAACTGTGCCCTTCTGTCACTGTACCACTGTTTGAGAGGTGAGCAGTCTCTCATGTGGCTGTTTCCCAGCTTTTTTTTTTTGACTCTGTGAACATCACCTTCCACCTCTGCCTGTCCTAGTGCTGGTCTCAGACTCCATCTAGGCAGTGTTCATAATAAACAAGTCTGGTCTGGTTTTAGGGCATTCTGTCTTCCTGTGCACTTCTTCATCCTCATGAAGTGGGAAGAATGATAACTGATATGTTGTTAAATATAAAGTTGTCTGTCAGCAAAAAAATGGTTTTCAGAAAGTCTATAAACCATTCATTTAAAGCTTTCAAACATTAAGGGAGTAACTGACCTGAGAAGTTTGCTTTTAATCCTATTAAAATGAAAAGGGTTATAGGTGATGAATAAGAGCTCATCCTTTACTCTTTCTCTGCTGGTTTTCCACCTGGAGAGGAAATAGTAAACCCTGTCCTTTTTCAGTTGCAACCCAACTTCTTTTGCTTGGTAATGATGGATTAAACAGCTGAACTGAGCTGTGCTCTCTGTCTACGGATGCTGCATTGAAAAGATCACGAGTAGGAAAAAACTGTTCAATATATGTAGGGTTGTTTTTATGTAGTGCATATTGATAGTCACCAAGATTCTGTTAAGACCTTTCAGGTATGTTGATTGATAGAATCACTCATAGCAAAATGATTTGTTCAAAAACAGGAAACCAAGGCTCGAAACAGTTGATGTTTGCCAAAGCTGGATGACTGGTAGAGTTCTGTAAGGACACATGAGATACTGGTCTGTTGAACAGACAAAGTAGTGGTCCAGGAAAACAACCTGAAGCTCAGCAGGCAAGACCTGTTGCTGAGAACACTGTCTAGGTAATGCTGGCTACAAAGAGCTGCACTGGGAACCTCCTGTTGCAAGGTGGTTATCAACTACTTGGCAAATGAGGGTCAGTGTACATTGGGGAAGTGTTGCTCAGACATTCATTAACAGCATTTTGTGGGAAGAGTATCCTAAGTTTGTTGGGCTCTTGACATAAGGTAACACACAAGGAGTTCAGTCTGTTTACGGTGAATTTACAATTCTGTGTACAATTTGGTCAACTCTGGAGTAGGCAAACAGCCTGGGCAGTCTTTAGAAGGGGCCAGGTTTTTTGTGCAGGTTGTTACTTGACTCGTGAAAATGCATGAATGAATCTGTGCAAAGTGGGAGTTGCCTGCGGGACTGTTCCAGATAGTTCAAAATTCCGACCTGGAGTGCTCCTACACCAATTAATCAAATACTTAACTGCAAAGGCAGCTTGACTTCTGTCAGTCACCTTACTTCAAGTGAGTCCATTATCTTGTCTAGGTTAGTGGTTGGTTGGGAGGTAGCTGGATCACCCAGGGCATTAATAGCTGAGTGAGGTGAGTGTTGCACACAGGCTGTTGCCATAGAAGTTTGAAATTCATGGTTTTGAATTCAGTTCCGAATTCATTCTATCATTCTTGCCACAAAGTCACGTATGTGAGAGAAAACAATTCTGTCTTGCTGTCTGCATTCCTTGCAAACTCAGAAAATTTTATGGCTTTAATTTTAAGGCGATGTGAGCACTGAGACTATGAGGTGTAGAGGATGGGATTGCCAGAATAGAAAACCCTACAAGCCAGGAGCAATCCCTAAAAAAGAGGAGATGTGAGTAGTGCATGGCCCTGCAAAAGGCTGACACCTTGTTCAGAGCAGTGACAGTGAGTGCTTGCGGCCCTGGTGTGACAGACAGACCTTCTCTTCCTGCCTCCCAAGCTCTGGTGTCCAGCATGTGTCAGTTTGTTTGCTGTTTTAAAGGCTCATCAGGGATACAAGGACTAATTCATGGTTAGAGCCATCCTGCAGGAGACAGGAGAAATCAGTGTGGTAGCAATTATCGTGGATATTTATTCAAGGAAAACAGGAAAGGTTGTCAGTGTGGTCTTTGTATGCAGACTTACTGGAGAAGATGGAGTAGGTGTGTCACGACTGAACAAGGGTAGGGGCAGAAGAGCAAGCTCAGTTAGGGGACTTTGCTGTGTACTAGACAGACACAGAATGTGATCCACCAGCTGGAAACTGAGGTATGACAAATTCAAATTATAGATAAGGTGTAGATTTTTAACAATCAAAGTAATCAACCTCTGGAACAATGTACAGTGTGTATATACACACACACAAAAATACTATTATAATTAAACATTCTTATATAAGTCTTTGAGATTTTTTTAAAAGATGTTATCTTTTGGCTACAAGTTGTTGAGCTTAGTACAGGAATAATTTGGTTTAATTTTGGTGATTGTTCTGTGTTGGACTTTATATGATGTTTTTATGCAAGTCCCTTGACATTAGATTTATTAATAGTTGATGGTAGACTGATCACAGTCCTAGCTGTGTCATAGTTTTTAGAGATGTTAACATAAGTATGCTTACTGGGTTTGCTCCCCATAGTCCTGCAGTTGTGTGCTATTGTGCCCTCTAGCTCAAGGTGTCTGACCAGATGTGCCACAGGTTGGTGTCAAAGACAGCTTTAACTGTGTGGTTTCTAGTGTTGCAGAATTAGTTCTTTCCAATACCTACTTCAGCCTTTCGGAAAGGTGTCTTTTTTTAAAATACTTCAAATGTCTGAATAGGAAATTCCATAGTGATAGTCTAGTCTGCAATGAATTAATTGTCTCAAATTTCTTTTTTTTTGAATGCTGTTCTTTTCTCTGGTTCTCTATCCTGTGCATGGTGCATCGTGGTTGTCAGGATAAGGGAAGTTTATAATTCATAGTACCTGTGGGACTAAAGAGTCTGTCTTCCTCATCACTTCTTTTCCAAGAAGACTATTGACTCTGCTTGTTGTTAAAGACAAATTGTTCAGTTAAATTTCAACTCCCCCACCAATATTTTTATATAATGCTTGTGCTTATTCTGTGTATTAATGCAGTTTTTCCTGAACACAGGCTAAATTTAACTCATTTATTTAAACATCTTGGATTTTCTCTTTGTGTGTAAAAGAACAAATACCTAGTTAGTTGTGAAATATTCATTTTTATAGAAAATGGAGTGCTCAATGTATGTTTGTGTTTTTGCAGGCTAAAGCCTATCTAAAGATAGCCATGGAAATACTAAGAAGACTACCAGTACCTCCCGCCTGAAGCATTTACTACTGAAATTAGCAAAAAAGTGATCTTTGATGCAGCCAATGCAGAAGAGTCCTGCTACCTAACTTACATGGAGGCCATATGTTAGTTCTAACAACTCCTTTAGGAAATAATTTACCAGAGGTTAAATTACGATTGTGATAATTACAGTTTTTCCCATCATTGTTTGGCCATGTCTGAACGGATTCAAGTACGCAAATGATGATAGACAGTGTTTAACTGCTGAATTGTAACATCATCAAGCAAGAAGGGATGAAATATGTTTTTTATGTGTGCCCTATTTTAATTTCAAGAATGAAAAATAGCCTCTCCATTTAAGGAGAATGATGAGAGGTATGCCAAGACATAAACCCTGCTTAAAAAATTAAATTTTCGGTACTCTAATTTCCTTCCGTTTTTGTTCAGCTTTTTACATCATTAGCTATCAAACTGACCGTAAGTCCTGCAAGATTTTAAGAAGCAAAATCAGTTCTGTAACTGCTGTACTTTTGTGTGTTCATCTTAAAAGAAAATTTAAAAATTCCGCATATACTCTGAAGAGTTCTTGTGATGGCTGATGAACAAATTCATTCATTATTGTACAAAGTTCGATCGTAAGGCAATACACAGTTTAGTGGAGAATGGATTACGTGACCCTGAGGCTTATTTCTCGACTGTTTTACATTATAATGAACCCAGACAGAAGACAAAGTAACAGAGGTCTTCACTGAAAACCGATGTTTTTCCTGAGCTCAGTTTGCCAGGGAGTGCAAATGACGGAGATAAATTAAATTTATGATTGCATGTTCCTACTACAGTGCAGCAACTTGGAATTTGAATATAAAGATATATTTTTGAAGTAAAGAAATACTTGGTGTTCAAACTGTGTGGCCTTCTGGTTTATTTTTTCATTACTTGTGATCTTTATTTTTGTGTTGGTGTGTGGAAGTGAAAGATCTTGCCTTCAGGGAATGAGTTTTCATTTACAATCAGATCTTTGAGTTGACATTTAGGCTTTTCCATCTACACAGTCAAGTATCTTGAACATACATCAAAACCCTACCACAGAGTGAATTTAAACATACTAGGGAGTTCTGCTATTGACCTCTGAGGGACCAAGGTTTTCCCTACGTGCCAAGTACTTAGAATTTTGGATGTAGTTTTTCTTATTGAAATGATACAACATAAAAAATTGGTACACGTTTATATTAAGAATATTTAAGTAGTATTCTTATCCAGAATTTAATATGAGAAATCTAGCCACAAGTGATGAGTTGAATTTCCAGCTTAGGTGCTTTTCTAGATACGTAAATTATATCGTCCAAGATTGTTGATTTTTTTGCTTCAGGTCAATCTCTGGACCTCCTTCCCTGCACCCTCCCCCATGAAATCTCATGTCAGTGGTCAACTTTTTCAGTAGCATATTATCATGGTCTGTAGAATTGACAAAATACTCAGCTCCTTTCAGTTGTCTGATATACTTTATAAAAATTAAAGCTGGGTTACTGTTCTGCCCTTTCATAATTTATTGATAACTTTTTAAATTAAATTTTGTCTCTGCATATTTATTAGCTTTGCTTTACATAGCATAATTGATGATATACATGTCTGTAAATAATCCTGTGGTGATTGGCTAGTATAATCTTATAGTTCAGTGGAAAAACTGGCATTTCTGACTGGTTTTTAGCAAGACAGTGATATAATCTGAATGTTAGTACTTGTAGTTTTTATTCTGTTAAAAGGTTTTTTAATGTCTGACACCCAGTTCATGTTCAGCCTGGGTGAACAATCAGTATTCAGATAGGTGGTTGTTCATCTCCCCTTTTGTTTCTTTCTCATTATTTCTTGGGTTAGTTGAAGGATGAAATTTGTTTCAAGTTTTCTTTTATTTTTACTCCATTTTACCTTTTTCCCCCCCCTTTTAATTAAGTACTGTGGTTTTGCTCTGTTGAATCTTTCAGCTGCAGAATTGTTTTGAATACCTTTATCAAGAAACTATGTTATAATGATTAAGCATAGTTTCTATATCAGTCTGAAAATTTATATTTAGTTAGCAGTTTTGTGGAAGGGTTGCATGATGTAGTTGATTTATTGATTGCAATTTGTCGGTAATTTTAAATATACACACACAAATACATTTTTATATATATATATATAACTGTACAGAATTAGTAGGACATTTCTGTGTTTAAGGATACCAACAGTCAACCCGAATTTAAATTGAGAATGTATTTGCTTTATTTCCCTCGTTCTCATGAGTAAAAAAACTGTTTCCCAGATCTTCTCCTGCAAAGTAAATGAAGGGCACTGGCAAAGTGTTATTGTTTCTTAATGTTATAGAAACACATATTTGTATTTTTTATTATACACTACACTGTTAAATACACAGTAATGAATTCCAGTCAACATACTACATTTGAAGTTGTATTCATAAAATCATTGATGTAAGTTGTTGGATGGGGAGGTTGGTTGAATCACTTGGAGATTTAGCAGGAGAAGGGGGTATTTAACTGTGGTTTATAAATATAACTTACAGACTTGACACACAGTGCTGTTTGCTCTTTTCAGCTCCAATATTTCACTTTATTCTAATTGATATTTCCTAGTGTACTAATACGTTTTTGTTCTAAAAATGCTAATCCTAGCAAGAGGGCCTGGCTTTTCCGAGCTGTATGGGTAGATGCTCTTTACTCACCAGCAATGGAGAGTTACTGTGCTCATGGGTTACCAGCACAGAACTACTGAAGTCTGGAGCACTGTGAGTTCAGTTACACACTGGAAAATCCCACAGAGGAGGAAAGAGAGAGGAAGGCTAGGGAGGCATGAGAACAAACAGGCAGGAATGGGGGCAGAGGCAGTTGTCAGTCCCATTTTGCCTCCTGTGTGGGTTAACAGCAAGATTCTCAAGACTCCCAAGATCCTTTTGCATTGCTGTCCAACTTAGTTTTGTGTTCACAGCATGACCCTTTGTATAGTGACCACAGTTCTTGTGTTTGCATTTAATTCCTGGAGTTCCCTGGGTGAGGAGCCTGCGGGCTGTGTCTTAACACCGTGCATTTCTTGGCTGTCAGAAGTTTTCAGTTTTAATGAAAATGAAACTGAAAGAAAGTATAGAATTGTTTGTGCTAGTGAATTATTTTGCTATGAAACTTGTACTGGTATGTTCAGCTAATGAATTGTTCAGCCTTTGAGACTGTGGTTTGTGCAATACTTGGGTGCTAGATCCTCACAACAAAAAAAAATTTGTTATTTGAAGTTATGAGAAAAAAGTAGTTTGCAGGTTAGTTTTTGTCTACTAATTCAATTAGAGTTCAAACAAGAACCTGTTTTAGTTGCTCTGATTGGTGATTGTGGTTATGAATTAATATTAATGCAGAGGAGAAGTGGCAGAAGCAGGTAATTTCAGTGTATTAACAAAACACCTCCTCTAATTCTGAACTTACTTCAAACAGTTGGACTTGTGTAGATCCAGTTCAGCAAGTGAAACCTCCTGTAACATCTTTCCCATAATAAGAGTGGGTTTCACTTTGACTGACTGCTGTGTGACAATTTACATTTTGGGATTTTGGTAGTTACGTGCAAAGCTTCTTTCAGAGCATCCCCAGTCCTGACATTGACACATGAGCTCAGTACCCATCTACCCAAGTCACAGGAGCTACTCTTGTCCTTCCAGATACTGGTGAGGATAGGATCTCCATACTTATTTTCCTTCATGGTTTGCAGTAGTTGTCCAAGACACAAGAAACTTTGTCTACACCCAGCTTTGGTCAAGAAGATTCAAATGCATAGCTCCTAAACTTAGGAGAGTTCTTCAGTCACCTGGCTTAGTCTTTGCTCAGGGCTGTCCTAGAATGTTCATTACTCCTTCTGATAAAGCTATATTGCTTGTGGAGGAATAAAAGAACATAGTCCTAATGACAGCTGAGTGGTTTTTTTTGTTTTGTTTTTGTTTTTTTTTTTTTTTTGCTTAATGGCTTGGACTGGGCTTTCTTTGTTCCTTGTTCCTTTGATCCTTGTTCCCAGCCTTATTGATTGGTTTTACCTAATGAGACCGTGAATAAAATTATCAATTCTTGTGTTAATGTCTGGCTCTTTAGATGCTTATAAATTTGAGATAAAGCGCTGAGGTTTTGCATTTGGGTTTTGATACCCACATGTAATTTTATTTTCTCATGGCCACATCTTGGCCTATGTTGTTGCCATTTTTATTTAACAGAAATGCTTCCTGGTGGAGATGGCTGGGGGAAAGCCTTCTGCCTAAGAACAATTGACCATAAAATGAATCTGAATTGCTGATTCAATTTCAGAATTAACTTATAATAGCAGGAGTTACAATGATTATTACATTTTATTTTGGCAGCATTTCAGCCAAGGCACTGGTTTGTCAGCCACATATCACAAAGCAGCAAAAGAAAAAATTAATTCCCAAAGTAGTTCTCAGTCTAAATTTAAGACTTGCTTTTTTTTTTTTTTTTTGCAGACTCTATTTTACATTATAAAGGTATTAAAGTCTGAAGAAAAAGTATATTCAAAGGTCTGTATTTTTCCATTATATTTGTGTATTCAGAGAGGGTGGGTGTTTTTCAGCCAGAAGAGGATGGGCACAGCCTGTCCCTCCTTATGCACCTATTTGTCTCAGTTTCTCCATTTGTATGAGTCTGGATCTGAATACCCACTTTAATCAGTGCAAATAAAGGACTTCTCCTAGGGAGTGTGTGAGTCTCTGAACAAGCTAGTGGGGGAAGGAAGAACATCTGCTGTCCTTTAACGTTGTTTTGAGGGCTTACAGATTTATTTGAAGTGTTTTTCCTCGTACCACTGGGATTTCCTAAAATTGATGTTATTTCCTGTGATCCAAAGGTTTTCTCGTTTTTTTGAGAGAAAGGCAGGAGACTCCCTACACTTGCCTATGCCATGTATGCTTCCTGTTACTTCTATGTTAAACAAGGTCTGTATTAAAAATACAAACTTCTGGTTACTTTTTCTGAAAAGGTAGCTTATGACTTTCTAATGATTCTTATAAGTAGTTTTAACTTTTAGGGACAACTTTTTTCCCCTGAATAATTATGGAAGAAATGCTATATTTTTTGAAGGCCCAGTTTTGCTGCATATTTAGGAAGAATAAACAGGGTGAGAAACTATCTTATTTAGCCAAACCCACATTCACTAGATGTAATTTTGGAATGTTTGTCCACTGTGTAAATGTTGCAAATATTTTTCATCTCATTAAAGTGCTAAGTGAAGTTCGGGGGCCTGAACACTCCTGCTCAGCAGTAGGCATTTGAGGGTGATGTGAGATGAGTCTGTAGCTGGTCAGACAGGCAAGGATGAGTTTCCACATTGACTTATTTGCTGAATGGTCTACCCGGGGAGGTGGTGGAGTCACCATCCCTGGATGTGTTTAAAAAAAGACTGGATGTGGCACTCAGTGCCACGGTTTAGTTGAGGTGTTAGGGCAAGGGTTGGACTTGATGATCTTGAAGGCCTCTTCCAACCTGGACATTCTGTGAATTGGAAAGTCTTTACATGTCTCTTTTTAGAGGAAGAATTTCCATGTAAACGGGCTTTTGTCTGTGGTACCTTGTGGCCGCTAATTAATTACATTTGAGATGGAGTCAGGAGGTTTTGGGTTTGCACTCTGCACTTCCCTCTGCAGGATAATGCGGCCCAGTAGCTATTTTGGAGAGTTAGTTTTTCAAACAAGTGTTAAAAGGCTGGGAAAATACACCTCAGCTTTGGACACCAGCCCCATATTTGTTCATGAGTGCCAGCACTACTGGCATCTCTTTTGTAACGCCTTAATATACTAAGCTTTTAGAAAGCCTGTGAGTTGTAGCTTGTTAGCTTTTATTTTTTTTTAATGCATGTCCTGTTAACACAGATGGTGCTGCATCACTTTTGTCTTAGTTTCTTGATAGTGTAAATAAACCTCTTTTTATAAGGCAGTTTTCCTTGCCTATTAGTAATGTATCCAAGAAGTTATTCCTCTAGAGAAAGAAACAACAGAGCTGTTTGATGCTGAATACCTTCTTCTCTGTAGGGTTAATATAGGAAATTATAGTCACTCTCAGTCAATTGTTGATTTTGTTACCCTGATGGGATATACATCTTCATTAAAACAAAATGAAACTGCTGACAAAATGCCTGTTAGTTATTTAGAGCTTGCACCTCGTGAACATTGAAAACATCACGCTCTAGAGTAATTTATTTAAAATACTTCCATTTGTAGATTTTTTTAAAATGTATTTTTCTAAGAAAGTAATAGTATTTAAGATGTTTGGACAAGGTCTGTGCTGTTGAAATGGATTGCTTTCCACTGCCTGAAAAGGTCTGCCATTTTCACAAAGAACATGACTCAGACAAGTTATGTATTATTCCCCATCAGTGCCTGTCTACAGAATCCTAAGTATGAATCTGCAGTAGCAGGTGACAGGAGGGAAGAGAGATGACGTACCAGTATTTGCCTGGAATGACCTCTTGCCAGGAAGCAGTAGGAATTTGTTTGGCACAGCAAAAAATATAAGCAGGGTTGCATTTTTAGGAAAGGCAGATGGGTCAGGGCAAAGCAGGGGATGTTTTATTTGCTCGTACATCTGACTGGCTTATGAAAGGAAATAAAACATTATGCGGTCAGAAATAAAATGGGAAATGTATCTTTCCCACTTGTGCCAGAAAAGTACAGCCATATGACCTGGGATGCCTGGCACCCTGGGCTTGTGTTGGTCCTGGTGCTTCAGAGGGCTGACAGGACTCAGCAGAGCATCAGGAGCCCTCATCTATGACGCTATTTCTGCAATTTAGGGAAGCAACTGAAAAATGTATTTACAAGTGAATAGTTGAAAACAATTGATACAGAATGTTCCTTGAGGAATGGGATATCTCAGGTCTTGGGCAGTCTGTTTCACGTCAGATAATGTGCCATCCGAGCATGATCATTTATTAAAGTTAGCATTTTAGCTGTCTTTACCACAGGAGCTGAAGTTGAATGCAGTAACAAGATATATATAATCTCTGCGAAGCACTTTGCCTTACACTTAGGTGATACCAAGTGTCAGGAAAATTTTTAATACCTTGCTGAATTACTGTACCTGAGCTTAATATGCAGTAACTTGAAGTTTCATTCTATTCCAGTTATTTTTTTTCTATAAGAAAGGTTTCACGTTTCCATTTCCAGTACTTCACTACTGTTGGTTCCTCAGATAAAGATGAAAAGATTTATGTACAGGGGCTCCTAGAGGGAATTTTGTGCTTTGACGTGACGCTATATCATCATCTTTAAAACAAAATGGTCAGTGATAAGGGTTGTTCTTTATTTTCTGTTTAGTTTTTAGGAACTAAGGTCACCAGAAGGAAAGATACCAACTGGATATGATTTTGGATAGTCAGATTGGAACTCTTCTAACCCGTTGCTAATCATACCTTGAGAATACAAACCCACAAGCAACATGAAGGAAGCTCTTTTTCTTTGAGTATATGAATTTCTTTATTTAACCTTACTGTCATAGGCATGGAAAAAATAAAGAATTGTGGCATATAAAATGCCATCCTTATAATTGAAAACCACATGAGTTAATGGTCATGGTTAAGGATCATGAAAATACACCTGCTGACCCCAGGTTCTGGAGGCAGCGTGTTCTTGTGCTGGCCCTGGAGGAGCCAGCAGCATTCAAACAGCAGGTTTTGCCTCTTAGGTGGATTCCAAACTCATGCTGTGATTTGATGTTGAGAAAAGTCACACCCTGAACTGTGTCAGCATTGAACCTTTAGACCGTAGGTTTGCATGTCACTAACACAGGAAGTGACTCACTGAAATGTTTGTTCTTCACGTAGTTATCTGCTCTCCCTGGGAAAATGGGGATCTGTTTACTCCAGAGTGTGTTGGTGCTTTTTATCAGACTGTACAATGTCCCTGCCAGGGCTGGTGCTGGTCAGTGTTTGTTAGTTGCTGCTGTTCTGTTTGTGGAAGGACAGTTGCTGTGTGTACTACTCAGGAAACATGTTCATGTTCTGCACCTGGAACAGACCTTGCAGTTACAGGCTTTGATCTCTGCTTTGATTTGCATTTGGGTAATGCTGCGTTATTTGCAGGCAATGCATCACCCTGTAATTCTCACGTGTTACTGTGCCCAAGATAAAATTCTGCACTCAGAATGACCTCTGGAAATGACACCTTACCCTTGTGACTCTGCTGCTTTGGAAGGAGCTCTGCATGGGTGCTAGGGGAGCGTGGCAGAGCTGTCCGCTCTCGTTAAGGGCTTTGGGCCTCTTGGGACACAGAGAGCTAAGGGTCAGCAAAATGGTATGAGGAAATAGCCTGCCAAGTTATATTCAAACATGAAATGGGAGAGAAAATATAATGGAAGGCTTGTGACTCAAGAAAAGGATGGGGAGAGATCAGTCACTCGTTACAGTCACAGGCAGAACAGACTCAACTTGTCAAAATTTGTTTAACTTCGTACCAATTAAATCAGCATAAGCTGATGAGAAATACACCCAAATCTTAAAGCACTTTTCATTTGCCCTTCCCTTCTTCCTTGAGTCAGCTTCCCTCCTGATTTCTCTTCCTTCTCCCCAGCAGCTGCATAGGATGACTGGGAATGGGAGCTCCAGTCAGTTCATCATGTGTTGTCCCTGTCGCTCTTCCCTCATAAGGGAGAGGACTGTGCACACTCTTCACCTGCTCCAGCAGGAGACAGGCAGTCATCCACAAACTTCTCCAAAGTGAGTCCTTCCCACAGGCTGCAGCTTTTCATCAACTGCTCCAGTGGAGGTCCCTTCCGTGTGGTGTAGTCTATCAGGAACAGACTGTTCCAGTGTGGGTCCTCCATGGCACCACAGGTCCTGCCAGGAGCCTCCTCCAGCATGGGCTTCCCACAGGGTCACCTGTTCCTGCGTGGGGTCCTCCACAGGTTGCAGGTGGATCTCTGCTCCACCTTTGATGTCCATGGGCTGCAGGGTCACAAGTGCCTCACCATGGTCTTCCTCATGGGCTGCAGGGGAATCTCTGCACTGGTGCCTGGAGCACCTCCTGCCCCTCCTTCTTCACTGGCCTTGGTGTCTGCAGAGTTGGTCCTCTCACATATTCTTCTCTGGCTGCAATTTGCTTCTGCCCAATAAGTCTTTTTTCCCCTCCTTAAATACATTATCCCAGAGGTGCTACCACTGTTGCTGATAGCTTGGGGGTGGCCAGAAGCAGGTTCCTCTTGGAATCAGTACCTCTCCTGATTTCCACTGGGGTTCAACTGCAAAAATACAAGGACTACACATTTGATTTGTTTCTGTTTAAGTATTTCCTAAGTTTTGAATAAACCTTTACTGTTCAAATGTGCACTTGTCAAGCATGACTTGGAGCAAAATAGGAAGATGTTTCTAATGCTTCTATTAGTCTTCAAGTTACTCTGAAAGTGTGTTCATAATCTTTACAAGAACTGTTTTCTTTTAAAAAGTAGCAGTGTTTAATATGTTGAACTAAGAAAGAAAACTCAGAAAATTGTTTATGATACAGTTTTATAGTTTCTGATGAGCTATATGAAGTGCATATTTTCTATAACCTCTGCTCTCTATCTTAGTGCCAGTAAAATACAAAATAATGGAGCCTGGCATGGGGCAGAAGGGGTCAAATAAATTCCAGAGAGGTAGATTTGTTGTTTGCATAGTAGCATAGAGACGGTAAGTTGCCTGTGTCTCAGAGCCAAGCTCTTAGTGATGATCTCTCTGCAAATTAGAAATACAATGATTACTAATCCCTGGTTGTAAAAAAGAATTTATTTCACTCCTGTGATGTGTTGGGGAGAACTGGATCACTCTGTTTCTGTAGAGGGGCAGTTAACAGCTTGACAAGACATCAACAGTGAAGTTTCCTAGCAATAAATGCCAAATTCTTCAAGATTGTTTCATTTTGATTTAAATCAATTTTTTGTCTTGACTGTACACAAACTATTTGATTCAGCCCTTGAAACTACTGAATTTTAACCTCCAGGAATTTTCTCCCACGAGACATCTGGTAGTTTATTTTGGCACATGGTCCTAAAATTGTTGACTGACCTCCAGCCTGGGGTGCACAGCTCTGTGTGTGCATGGGGGGAGCATGTGTTGCAGAAGTTGCACTGATTCATCATCTCACCCAGGAAACCTCTGCCTGGCTCACTTTAAGCCTTGCTTCCTTGAAGGGGGTTTTGAGCATTTTTGCACTTTTAATGAGCTACATTGGAAGATAGTCTTGTGAAGCAGAGGTTCCATGAGAGCAGAAATGCTGTCAAAGCCTTCATCCAGGAGCTTGTATTAACTGCTCATTACCAGTGTTTGTCATTTTCTTCTGCTGTTGTCTTGGTGTCAACAATGACAACAGAAGATCACACTGCTTTCAGAGGGTCAGATGCAGCTGAAATTTATTTCTACCTCCACACAAAGCACATGTGGGCAGTGCTGCTCTGCCGTGGGCCCTGCTGGCTCCTCCCAGCTGGGGACAGGGATTGGGGTGGTCCTGGTAAAGGGTCGCTCACATGGACTGCAAGACATTGTGTGCATCTTGGTGTTTGTAGTACACACCTTGACCAACCCCTTTCCTTGCGTTACAAGGCCTCAAAACACAAAACCTCCTCTTGAAAGGGAGAAATCTCTTTAATTTACTGAGAAAGAGCTGTAAAATGGAGGTGCTTTTGCTAGCGTTTCTTGGTATGAGAGATTTTCCTACCCAGGTGAGACATTAGACTAGCAATGGGCCACAGCGCTGGGGCTCTGTGACAGTCTGAGCAAGGCTCATCTCCCAGAGCCCCATGCTGAGGGCAGGGCCCATCCCTGCTGCTTCCATATGGATTTCACTATTTAATGCTCTGGAGGTTGTAAATCAAATCCAGGTGCAACAGATCCCTTCTGTGGCCTGCCCAGCACTTCCTGCCCTTTCCTTGGAACCGGTGCAGGACGTGCCAGGTATGGTCTGTTCGGGTGCCACACTGGATCGAAGTGGAACGTTGTGACAATTTCAACAGGAAATGAAGTTCTGCATGCAAAACTGAGTACCAGGAGTATGCAGAAATACAGAGATATGCAGAAGTCTGTGTGTGTGTTTGCAAACTAACTGCAGGGGGTTTTTTTGAGAAAAATGTTCTAATAGCTGCATGTTTTTCGTTAGGAGGTAAGGAAGAGGAAGAGCAAAAGTGCAAAGTTGTGGTTGTACAGGGAAACTCTCACACATGTAACTAAGGCAGTAATTCTCTGAGTTAGGAATCTGACCTAGTTATATTCCCTTTCAAAGAGAAATGTGACTTTTTTTTCCACCATGACTCTGAGAATGACCCTTCTTGACATAACTTCCCAAAATGAGATGTTTCCTTTCATAACTTTAATCTCACTTCTCCATTAGGGGATGAAATAACAGCCTTTATTAATATAAAAGGAAGTAAGTGACTTGGGGGCAGGGATTTTACGTCTAAGGTTCATTCTGCATTGCAAGCACTTTAGAAATTAGAGTTATGCTGTTGAGCTGTTGTGTCATGTAGAGTCAGCTTTTAAACATCAGATCGAAGTCACAGTGCTACTCTTCAGCACAAGCAGTTGTGTGGAGGGCTGACTACCATTGCCTGGTGCTTCTGCTCCATCAACGAGATCGTTTCTTTGAGTGGCTGTAACAGAATGAAGTAACACATAGCAGTTTATCTCTTGATTATCTTCAATAGGAATAGGATTCGAAAGTCAGATTATATTTCCTAGAAATTTGCCAGAGTGCTTTTTTTGTAGCTTAACACACAAAACAGGTAAAGTGCATTCACAGAGAGGCAGAGACATGAACACTTCCGTTCATAAAAAAGTTTCCCTATGAAAAATCAGTGACTTCCTTTTCATTGACTTTTCTTCTGCCATTCATTATTTTTAAAAAAACCCAAACAAAACAAAAACAACCAACCAAACCTCCTCTTACTTTTTCTGTTTTCTTTAAATGCCTCAGTTATTCAACACAGAACTTTGAGCTAGGTCTTAAGTTCTAAAGAGCAGGAGGCTTTGGAACTGGCAGCATTTAGGTGAAGACTTTCAGGATGTACCAACCCAAGCAGTATAGTAATTTGAGGTAGATTCCATTAATTTAGTTCTTTACCAGAAAATACCCTTATTTTTCTTGGCTTTGTCTGTATGACAGATGCCAAGAAACGTATGTTCCTTGATAATTTCATATTTATATGCCTACCCATACAATATGTTAAAGTAAGCTTTTTTAAAGACATTTATGTGTTATTTTAAAATATATATACATTTTCTTTACTTTTTCAAAACAGAATTGGTAATATGAAGGCTTTGATTTTCAAACTGGAATGAATTGCATCTTATTTCTTAGGGAATTTTATTCTAAATTTTGGTGTATTGTATACCAGGCCATTGTTAAAATGGTGTGCGTTAATTTAAAATCCTGTGACAAAAATAAATGGATGTGGAATTACCTCAGGTCTTTTTCTAAGTGTATAGTAATAGGATATATACCATATGTAATTGCTTCTAAATCCAACTAATTGATTGTGACTGTATTTATGTAACATTCTCTTCTATGAGCTTGCAATTTACATTTCATGAAACAGTACAATGTACATTTATAACATTATTTTTGACCCAGCTTATATTACTAGTGTGATTTTGAAAAGGAAAAGAGAGTAATCCTCCTCCTCCCCTTTGTAAAGCACACCTGGTGTGGCTTAGTAAGGCACTGAATAAGAGATCTGCCTTGCAACCTTTGTTCTTTTTGTCCAGTTTGGAGGTGGCTTGATCAGATGCCCCTGGGGTCTTCTTCTAAGATATACAAAACAAATAAATACAGGAAAACTTCTACTACTTCTTTAGCAGAAGAAGTAGTCTTCTACTAAAGAAGGAAACTTCTGGCTGAGAAATCCTGTTATATTGCTAAAATGAAATAGGAGGATATGGCACAGGTCACAGCTTGGCTCAGGTAATTGTCATTCAGAGGAGGAGACTTGGGCTTTAGCCCGATTTTATAGTGTTAATTCCAGCCCTTTTGAGTATTTTTTTTTTTTTTTAAATCTTGGTCTCCGGTAGGATTGCCTTGAATACAGTTTGTACAAAGATGTAATCTTCATTTGCATCCTGAATACTTGATGCCTCCATATCTTGAAGGTATAATGTTTCTACCAAAAATACCCTCGTACTCAAATTTGGCATACAAAAGAATCTCTGCCCCAGGAACGAACAGGCCTGAACTAACTGAATGCCTGTGAAGAGATGTAAACCTGTCTGTAAGAAGGAATGCAAACCATGCTACCAAAAGAGGAAGACATTTCAGCCCAGCTCTGTGCCTGTAATTCCAGCATACATACAGCAGTAAGGCGTTTGTGGAGCTACTTTTGTATAAGGACACGATACTTGGTACATTTATTTACGTATGTGCCTAGCAATGCTCCACCTGCAGCCTCTGTGCTGTCATGTTTACTCTGCATACAGCCCTGACTGTGCATCCCTGCTAGCTGCCAGCACCTGGGCATCGCTGGTGTCACTGCCTGCAGCCCCACGTGTGGCACAGGTTTCTGCTGTCCCCCTTGGCAACATTGAGTTTGTCTTGGGGAGCAAAATGTGCTTCCAAAAGAGCTCTAAGATCAGAGAGACCTTCTTCAGCTGAAATAAGTAAATCAAGGCCAAAAGTCACCACTTTTGAAGAGTTCTGTTTTCCTATTCCTTTGTATAGGAGAAGGGAATGCAGGTGACCTTGTCCCTGGTAAGTAACAGCTGTGTTAATGACCCAGTACCTCAGGGGCCTCGCCCCTGGTGAATCACAGCTACATCCAATGAAGATAAGTGTGATAAAAGGGAGTGGGTCAGCCGGTGAAGGGATCATCATGGAGGATTATGAAGGTGGGCACTGTGATGAAGAAGGATCCTGAAGGGAGAGCATCACTGCTGTGAGGTCAGTCTGGGTCTGCAGTCAGAGCCTGCTGTTGGAACCTGCAGCCACAGTCTAGCTGGGTACAAGCCTGCATTCAGAGTCTGTAAACTGATACATACAGTCAGAGTTTAGCAGGAAATAACCAGCAGTCAGAGGCTGCAAGGGAAACATACAGTGGGAGCTTGCTGTAGCCAGAGTTGGTGACTATTTGGTCTCAGGATGGCTGAGCTGTAAAGAGGGACAAACCAGGACCCTTTTCATGCTGTGATAAGCAAGAAGTCTGTGTCTTGGCTCATTTCTACCCTCTAAGCAGAGGGCTGCTGCAACACTTTTGGGTTCTTTTCTTCTCACCACCATTACGACTGCAAGCTCCTGTGGGTTGAATGCTCAGTTACTCTTTCTGATATGCAAGAGGTAGTAAAAGAAGAAATAAGTTTGTGATTTGCTACTCTTTTCATAGAACAATTAGGATATTCCTCCTATTTAAATGATGTTGTTTATATCAATTCAGCTATCTAGCTATGACTCATGTAATTTTTATAGAATAGGGGGCTGTCAAGCAATTGGTTTGGAAACTTGGAGTGAAAATCACTTCTAAGGAGGAAAGGTCACCTTAAGTGTGTATGAACAAATACTTCCAGATGTTCTTTCAGAACAATAGGGAACAATCCATCACTTCTATTTCAAAGTTGCTTAGTATGCCCTTATTTTAGTATTTATCTCATGCAAACAATCATCTAAAAATTCTTCCTTGTCTCATTGACATAAACACCTTCAACAACACATTGAAAGTGACTTCTACATCTGTTTGCCTTGTAATTTATTAATAAGTGCATACTGTTTAATACATAATTAAAAAAAATAGGAATTTATGTTTGAGGTATATTTTTGTTGTTGTTTTCAGAGAAAATACCTTTGAGTTTGATTTCTTTTGTTCCCTTTGTATCTGCTGTAGACACTTGTATTTTCTGTCAAGATACCAAGTAGTGGGCAAAACTTTGTAAAGGTCCGGGAACATATCTTTTCACTACAATGAGACAGTGAAATGCTGAACAGGGAACCCAATCCTGGAAGGTTACTGCTGACTGTGAATAATTTAAGGAGTCAAAACCAGTACCTAGATTTGCTTTATGATTTTGTGTTAGAATGATGGCCTTAGCCTACAGTCCTATCATCCAGATTTTTCTGATGTCTGTTACCAATACTTTTTTCTTTTCCATGCTGAGATGTGGTTTCTTAGAGCTTACATTTTCACCTCCTGGATTTGTGTTTCAAGGTTACTTCCTTGTGACTTGGAGCTTTGATGAAGAAGTTACAGCCTCTTTGTTTCCAGTATGCTTTCATGCATGATATACCTCCTTATATGCATGACATATCTACTAAAGAAATTACAATTAACAAGTTGGCACAGTCTGCATATGGCCTGTCACGGCACCTGGACATTTGCTGAGTGTTGATTCTTCTGCACAGTGTGAATTAATGCAAAATTTTAAATCCTCAAGTCTCTTCTCTAACCTGCTGACTTACACAGCATTGCAGAGGATGCATTATCAAAATAGCGATCTGGGTGAGGGACAAAGGAACTGCCCATGTGAGTTCTTGGTGTATTTGCACAATTTGGGATAATTAAAGCTAAGCAAGAATTAGGCAATGACTGTGGAGAGCAAAATGCTTTTACACAGCTTGAAAACAGGTGACTTCAGACACCATAAGGTTCCTCTCCTGTTACACCTTTCACAGCTCTCACAGACTTCAGCTGGCACCAGATGATGCTATAAAGAGAGAATTGAGTCATCACTGGCCTTTTCTGGCTTTATTTCTGGAGGGGAAAGAGGTCAGAGTGCTAAAATGCAGCTGATACATGTCTCAAAAAGGTGAATATTTTAGAACACATTTGTATTTCTTAGTGTGACTACCTCTCTAGGCAGATGAAAATGAAGGTGAGAGCAAAAAATCAAGAGCTAATACTGACTCAGAGTGATCTTCGGTTCAGTACAGTTCTTAAAGTTCATCATCAGGTTCTCGTACCCTTCCAGCCTGAGATCCCAGGGTCACTGACTGTTCACACAGACTAGAAAAGCACCAGTTTTCCAAATTTCCAGCAGGTTTCCATTTGACATTCGTGCACCTGGTTCTGACCTTACTTGTTACTTTTCACCAGCTGCTGGCTGCCTCTTAGTCACAGTATCCCAAGGGTTTCTGGAGATTTTTAAACTATTTAATAAATTATGGGATGATGGATATTTGAAATAAATCGGATCAGTGAGTAAAAGTTGTTTTGGGAGCTCAGAGAATTACATACTCTGTGCCTGTGAGGAGCAGTGCTGCTCCTGTCTTCTGCTCCCTCCTGGGCTGCATCTGGAATCCAGCAGCTCCACAGCTGCTAAAGCAGTGACCCAGAGCTGCACAGGGTGAGGAGAAAGAAGGCACCGATGTCACAACTTTGGGGCTGAAGTGGGTGTTGTGAGACTGGGTCATAATGCTCCCAATGCTCATGGAAAGAGAAGCAGTGATGGGGAGAATAATCTCTGCGCTCCAGTGTCTTTTACTAAGCCACATTCTGCTTTGGAAGCTTATTTCTGTGTGCTAATAAAATGGAATTGCCTTTCTGAAAAGTGTCAGTGTCAGCACAGCACGCAGACTTGTATACAGACATTTATAGTGGAAAAAAGAGTTCATAACCTCTTTTACTCTAGTAATTGCTGTTCTTAATTAATAAGTCTTTGTTATCTCCAAATTGAAGCAATGCTGTGAGCTGCTCGTGCTTCCTGCTTAGCTTTACTTAATTGTGCAGACATGTGAGTCAGCACTGCCTAACCTGGATGCCAAGGCCACATGCTAATGTGTTCCCAGCTCGGAGGGGACCGTTAGTTAGCAGGCTGCCCATGTCATGCTGAGCACGTGGGAACGGCTCTGTGGTGTGAATATGCTGGCCCAGCAGACTTGTTTCGCTGCCAAAATGCCTCACAATCAGACATAATTTTTCAGTGTCACATTCCCTTTCAGGGAACTCTCCTGACACAGGCTTTTGTTTTCTTCTTTCTGAACAACCATGAGGTGCTCAGAGATCGGGAAGTAAAACCTGCCATGAGACTTGGGAGGGCTTTGTCTGGTTTGCTCACTGCCTCTCTTCCCTTCCGATGCCAAGGTGGCAGTGGCCATGAAAGAAGTTATTTTCCCACTTTCCTCCCTTCTCTTTAGCTTCACAATGCCCTGTGAACCTGTATTTTGAAGAATTATGCTAGGAGATGTAGGACTGAAATATAGATAAATTTAGCTGAAAGAGAAATGCAAGGCCCCCACATTCTTTAGTTAGGGCAGATGGTATAATTTGGCATGCTAACAGTGCAATGCCATGAGTGTGATACCCTCACACAAAATCCAGGCCCTTACCCTGTGACCTGTAATTCACAGTGGGGTGTAACCAAGGGGTTACACTGGGCCTGACTGGGTGCCAACCTGCACATACAGCTGTCTCAGACTGTAGGTGATGGCAGTGCAATGTGAGGCTGCCTCTGCTTGAGGCTCTTGCAGTTGTGGTAGGCCAACAACATAAGCAATGTGAAGTTTGCAGGTGGAGGGAGTATCTCAGGGTGTCAGCTGGGAGCGCTGTGAAAAACTGATCAAGAAACAGCCATTCAAGAAACAGAAGCTCAAGTTTAAACTCACCATTCTGATGTCGCTGTAGAACTGAAGAAACCCAAAAGCTTGTCCAGCCTTTAAAGCTCTATCTGTTGGTCTAACGAGAGATGTCACCTCTACCTTCTAACTTTTTAGGTGTTGCATTTCCCCTGATAGAAGCCACACAGTTAGAGGTTGTGGGCCAAGCTTACTGAAAGGAATGGCACTTCCTAGCATCCCTGGTTCACTGGCACAGTGAACTTGATCCAGTCTGTCATGTTTCTTCAAACCCCTGCAGGTGGGACCAGATGCAGATGACACCAAGGTGTCAGAGAAGCTCAGAATAGTAAGAAGACCAAATTGATGTATTTACCTGGTCTCTGTTCCCTCTCTGTACAGCTCACTCCTATGGCTGCAGCGGGCAGTTCTAGGATAACAGCAGACTCCCCAAGGCCCTTGGTTATTGTTGCATAAATCCAGCTCTAGACCTATATAAAAAGCAGTGAACAAATGTGACATAAAAAAAGTGCAAGGTGAGAACAGAGCATTTGTTGTATTGAATCACACCACCGATCATCACTTTTGCTCTCTTTTGCCTACTCTGATTTTGTGGGCAGAATTTTAATCCTGTCTCTCAGTGTTCCTGTAACGTTGTACTCACCCACAGTTTTCTTACCTTAGTGTGGGGTTCTGCCATGGTGAAGCTTTCCTTCCCTTTGGAATTCACACCCATCTTTATTTTGTTCTCCACTGTGAGGATGGAGCAGCATCCATTGCTGGTGCTGTGCTCTGATCAGGCAGAATGAATTCTGTCAAAAAAAAAAAAAAAAGTAGGAGCATTTCTTTCCTTACTTGAGGCTCGGCAACTTTTTGAGGCTTGGGCTTCATAAGAACAGTGAATGGGATTTGGTGCTATAAAACTAAGCAGAGTCCATAGTTCTTTCACAGTCATGGATGATTGCACATTGTGCTCTGAGCAGTTTATTAGTCTAATGTTACACTTGCTTTCACATTTTTGCATGGTGATTTCTGCATCCCCAATAGGCTGGGGAAGTCCTGGAAACAGGCTTAGTATTGCATATGCTTGGAGACTTCTGGGCAGATGTTTTTCTTTGGAAAAATGCTTGTTCATTGAAACTGGATGGTGCTGAGGACATGGATTTTGATTATTTTTTTTTTTTCACTTGTATTTTGCTGTAGATGATGCTATTATATAACAAATTTTAGTTGGTACAAGATAAAAGAATAAAAGAAAAGGTGAAAACAAGAATGAAATATTTTGATTTACTGGATGTTTAATGCTCTTTGCAGGAAATTGCAATTTTTCAGTCCACTATGGAATGAAGCCATTTTTGCAACTTCAGTAGTTCACGTGAGAGGCATTTTGAAATTGGCCAGCACTTTGTGCTGCTCTGCACTGCTTGTCCACCCCTTTCCAGCTGGCTGTGCTGTGCAGCTTTTGCTGTGGTCAGTGGTGTGACCTGTCAGGGAGCACTAGAAAGGTTGTCTAAGTATCAATCTGGAGAAAAGAGTGTGGCAGCAGTGAGTGACTTCTGCTGAAGGCAGGCAGAAAAGATGCCTGGATAATGGAACGAAGATGGAGGAGCTGCTGGCTGCAGTCCTGGCTTCGGGAAGTCTGAGGGGAGGGTTTCAATAACTTTATTTATCATTTGCATGGCAGTGTCCTCTGCAAAAAGGAGAGGAAAAAACGAGAGTCCTAGGAAGAGGGGAAGGAAAAAGTTGATCAAGTTTTCACATTAAAAATACAGTAGCAAAAGTACTGAAAAGTTTGCTAGAGGAAGGAAAGGGGAAAAACGTGAAGATAATGGAGCAAGAGTTGACTCCATGTGTCTTAAACATGCTGAGAGAAAAGACAGGATGACTGTGACTAGGAAGCTACAGAAATGAAATTTTTGGCAAAAGTGGGGAGAAAAAGGAAAGAAGAAAATCAAGTGAGGAAAATACCAAGAACATGGCGAGGTTCCCTTCCAGGTAATTTTGTGGAAACAAACAGTGGTTCTGGGCATGAGGTGCTGTTTTCTGTGTATTGAGCAAATGATCAGCACCCTGACTTTTGGTACGTTTTCCCATCTACTTTAATGTCTTGAGAGACGTGATATTGCCCTGAAGTCTGGTAACAGGAACAGGTTATGCTGTGGAGTTCTATCGCTTTTAATTTATCTGGCCGCCATGAGTGTCACAAGGAAGGAGTATCTTGCAATTACTCTTTAATTACATGATTAGTTAAGAGGGTTTCCTATTAAACACCATGTAACTACGTGGAGATTACCGTGTAATTACCTTTAGAGGATCCAAAACGAATTAGCATATAACCTGTATTCTTGCCTTGTGGTTTGGAAGGCTATAATCTTGTAATGATATGGTGCTCACTGTGTTGTCAGCCTGCCACTACACGCTAATTTCCATGTAGTTAAACGCACAGTAGTTTTCACACAAGTAGTATTTGTGTTCTGTTACCAATTGTCCCATAAACTTGTGCCCCTGTTGGCACTGACAATGACTTCAACCAATTACATTTTCAAATTGCCTCTGTAAAAGTCTTTTGTTATACCCTTTGCTCGCTGCTGCGCTGTAAACTCAGCTGGACATGAACACTAAAAGCAGTCTTGAGGCAGGAGGCTTGATGAGCTTCCTTCATTTGCTGCACCAAATCCAGTGCAGAATGCACATGTCCGTGTTACTGGTGTTTACTGTTCATTTGTGGGCAGCAGTGGCTTCTGGGCAGTGAATGCTGCAGGTAAAGCACCAGTTCAATAATCATAATAAAATGGTGTGTACTTTAAAGATAAGCATCCCTGCCCAAGTTTAAGTGGAAGTGAATTCCTTCTGTGTTGTTTCACTTTTAAAATTCAGCTGAACTGCTAGTGAGCAAAATTCTCTTGCTTAATGAACAGAGGCTAGGTTTTATCTTTTACCAGACAAATAAAAATATTTTCAAAGTAATGGCTCTATGATTTTACATAGATAAGAACAAATAAATTGTGTTTATCTGCAGTCTATTCTTTGCTCTTCAGTTTGTATTGAAGAGCTCCATCATACTTCTTGGCTGCGGTAGGACAGGAAAAATGGTCAATATAAATGCAGTTTGGTTGATTTTTCCATTTCCTTTTTCTTTTCCTATCTCTTTTCTCAACATCTACCTTTCTGAAATGTTTCCATATGTTTTGGAGGTTTTTCTTGAACCTAGAGTAACCTCAAACACATAAATCAACTCCATTGTCCCCCCATTCCTCCCCACCTTTTGCTCAGAGGGCTTTGCAAAGCCCTTCAAGGAGGACCTGGAAGACACTGGCATTTGAAGTGATGGCTGAGACATACTAGCAAGGTGGGCTGGTTGTGGTTTGGGTCTGATTAATTCTGTTGCCCAGACAGTTTGTGCCCTGTTAGAGTTCTGTCACCTGCGGGTACAGTAAATTCACATTCCCATGTTCAGGCTGCCCAGAAGATCATTCAGCAGGAGGAGACCTGAGGTGAAACCAGATTGTTGGAGATCTCACTACCCAGCCTTTGTGTCCTTCGCTCTGACAGTGGCTTTCTGCTGGGTTTGAATGTGTAAGTTTTTTCCCAAATAATTCTGTACTAGTTCTGTATCTTCCAATAGTTTCATCTAGACTATATTTCCCTACCCTATTTGTGCTAGGGAATATCATGAGAGAGTGTGCCAAAAGCCTTGATAAGTCAAGATGATGTGCACTTATTCTTTTCTATTGCCATGTCTGCTTCTTTGACAATGAAGGAAATTACAATACCTTGACATGACTTGTTCTTGGCAAATCCATTATTGGCTTTTACTCATCTCTCTCTCTCTCTCTCCCCCTCCCTCTTCCTCTTTTTCTAAGATCTTTGAAGTAGTTTGTTTATTTGCTGCTTTTCCTGACTGCCTTAAAAAGGTTTTCTTCCTGAAACCATCTCTGAGATTTTTTTATATATTACATCATTTATCTTTATAAAATTCATTACGTCTCCCTATTAACCCTTTCTGGTGTTTATCTCTACAGTGTCTAAGACACAAAACCCTGCTGCTGCTACAGTATTTACACAGATTGGTCTGAAATTCCCTAGCCTGTCCATTCACCTCTTTTAAATAAGAGCATGATAGGACTCTTTTTCTCTTTTCCTAGACCTCATCATTAGATATTCATGAGCTCTGAGAGAGACTGCTAATGCTCGTAGCACTGTTTCTCACCTACTCCTTCAAGTATCCCATGATGAAATTAGCCTGACCAGCTGAACTGAAAACATCCAGCTACTCTCTGATGTCTTTTTTGCTCTTCCAGGCAGCTATATTAACCCATCTGTTGTTGGTACTACTACTGTTAGCAAACTGATTACTTGAATTCAATTCTTTGGCCTCTTACATATCTACTGACAGCTTTCTTCCCTATGATCAGCAAATCAACTCTTGTCTTGGTCTTCTTTTTACTAATAGCTTATTTATAGAAATACACTCTTCTTGTCCAGGATGTTTCTTCCTAATTGTATCTCATCCAGTCCTTTTCTGATTTTGCTCCATTTTTGTTTTAGATGCATTCTTTTGTGCCCTAACTTTACACTTTTGAGTATGTTTCCTTCTTGTCATGAGAACGGTGAAGAGCTTATGATCCAGTGAGATGAGGAGATAAGCACCACTTTATACTTAAGTATTCTGAATCGATACATGAGAACACATGTATGTGAGATGTGTGAATATATGACTACACAGGAATTCAGATGCACAAGTGGACACAGGTTTGGCAGAACCAGAGTTAGTGAAAATTTTCCTGAGCTACGTATGATCTCTACAGTGGAGTGGTCTTTTTTGTGCAGTGGTTAAGGTCCAGCTTTGCTGCATGTTGTTACTTGGGACTGATGGTGTGATTTATCATTCAAAGGAGATTTCTAGGAACTGAAATCAGGCAGCACCACTACGGAACAGGTGCTCTCTCACTGTGCAGGAAAGCTGCAGGATAAACTTGGAGGGATCTTTTATCTTCCGCATTGTATCGGTCTTAATTTTTCTGTCATTCTTCTCATTCTCATATTTCACTTTTCTTGTCCATCTTGAGGTGTCAGAAAACTGTGAAAATCCACGTGGAAACAGGGAAAGCCCAGCATGTCCAGGCAGAGGTAAAAGTGTCAGGCAGCCAGCAGGCGCTCTCAGCTGCGGTGCGTGTTAGGAGGCTGAGAGGGAGCCACTGCCTACGAGGTTCATGTGGTGGCCCCCGAGTCGTTGGTGGAACTGGCACTCGGATTACCAGAGGGCTGGAAGCTGCACTAGTGATGAGGTCTGCTGTCAAGTCCTCTGTGGCATTTTGTGTGGTATCAGGAGCACAGCAGGACTATCACGTAGCACCGGAATTTTGTATGCCTGTACTAATTTTAGGGACGCAAATCAGGAGAGGAGCTTTGGCAGCTCATTTGCTTCTGTTTACTTGAAATCTCTGAAGGTGGCAAACCCGTGGGCTCTTTACAAACACTGCCAAAAGAATCAGTTTCTTTACCTGTGGATATGCTTATGCTACTTTGAAATAAATGACCTGTAATGAAGCTGTTTTCACCTGGGGTGCCTGAAATCTGGTATGTGATAAGAAGGCGAGTACAGCATTGTCCATCTTTGTCTACTCCCTGGTCTGTGATGTACTAAATAACTTTGGGAACATGTTGTGCAGCTTGTGCTGGCTCTGAACCAGAAGCAGCTTTGTGTGTTTGATAATGAGATCAATGCCATTCGGGGCAGACTCAGTGCTCACTCTCAAGTTTAGTGCATGATGTTTTGTGCTGTCTGCCAATAAAAGATTTCTGCAGTGCTCAAAGTCTGGCTGCCTGGAACCTTTTTTTTATTTTTTTTTATTGTTAATTTCTCTCCTGTTATGGAAAAATCCTAGTGATTTAAGAGGATACTGTTCTGGGTGGTGAGTATATACATAGTTGTCTAGACTCTTAAATGCAGGAGAGGGAGAAATCTGTGGGACATATTAGGTTCAGATCTGGGAACAGGTGCAGTCTCTTTCTGAGGTAGTAATGAGGATATTAAAAGAATAATATCCTAAAATGACAGAAGTTTAGTAGCTGACAGTTAGAACAGGTGAGGTTCACTTTTTGGAAGCGTATGAAGTGTATTGATGGCATTCAGAGTTTGATTTCTTTAAACTTGAAGTTTAAACTTCTTTAAACTTCCTGTCCTCGTAAGAGCTCTGTTACTTTTACCTGTTCTGAAGGGAGCTGGAGAGAACATCCTGACCGAGTCATAGCACTGGGGTTTTCCTGAGGCCTTAACTAGAGCTGTGCAATGTCCTTGTGACCCTGCGCTGAGCTGAAGGACTGGCCTGGGTCTGGCTTCTCCTTCCCTACCTAAAGGCAGAGTCATTTGGCCGTGAGACTCAGAGCCTGGTGATGGCAGATACACTGAGGGCAGACTGCACTCCCAGCTTTTATTGGTTCTGCTCCTGGATCTGAGACTTCCATACGGGCCTGCAAACCTTGGCTTGCCTCCTTCAGGATGGGGTGCTGTGATCTGGGTAACACGGCAGCGGTGCGTTTTGAAAATTGTTCTTGAATTGTCCCAAAGAAAAAGTTATTTAACACATTTTAATTTAATTTGGATTTGTTTAGTCACCTATAGTAACCTTTTTCTCCTCTCTTTTATAAAATGTAGATTTTAAGAGTACGTTTTTTCCCTCCATCTTTCTGAGTCTCACTTGCGAGCAAAATACAGTTACCCATCAGCAGCTGTGCATGAGGAAGTTTTCTGAGGAACCAGTCTGCTGTTTTCCAAACATTTTCTTATTTTTTCTCTGTTGCAGTGACTCAGTAGACACAAAATCACCCCAAGCACTGTGGTGTGTTTAAACTGTAGGGTTATCTTTCCACAGTTGGAATAAACAAGCATAATTTGTTTAGAAACTTCTATTACCCTCTACTGTTCTCTGTTGTAACTCACTTGAAATATTCACCCTGCAGATGTTAAAAAGGTAGGTGTCAAAATCAGCTGCTTGTGCTTCAGCTCCGTTATGGAAATGTTACTAAATTGTATCATACTTATTTACACAGCTACATGATTTAAATGAAATTAAGTCTTTTAACTGTAAATATTTTGCCTCTCAAAATACTACTGAAATAACTTCTAGGGAAAAAAAAGAAAAAGGTGAGTCCTAACAAAGAAAGAAAGAAAGGCTAAATGAATTCCATATATATATAAGATGGTATTTGTGCTTTCCAAACCAAAACTGGCAGGAGGCTGTTATGAAATGTGCTCTGACCATAGCTGTTCATGGACAGCATAAGACTTGGCAATGGAAAAGGCACCACTTGTGCACAGCTCATGTTTTATATTCACATGGCATTACCTCAGTCTGCTATCGTACAAAGCTGTGCTCCAACAAATAATCACTAGAACCATTATTACATTTTAACTTATTTGGCACAATGTTTGAAGGTGTACAGACATGATGTAATGTATTTTTCTAAGCTGTAGTGGGGTGAACATGTGTCTTACCAGCCTTTGTCACAGACATTTCACAGACTGAGTATCCCAAAACCATTACAGTGTCTCAGATACTGAGACAATTGTTTCTCTTTTTTGAGCAAAAGAAATATGTAAGTCTTAATTCAACTTGCTGGTTGCATGAAGTTGCTTAAGTACCATAACTTCTATCTCTAGGTTTTTGCTTTTAAATCTTCCAAGGGTCCTGTCCTTAGGCTAAGGTCACAGTCATAAAAAAGTTGACAATGATTCTGGTCCTTAATACATTTGAGTTAATTTCTGAATCTTTGCTGTTTCTATAATGTGCATTTGATAGAAACAAAGGTAGTGCCCTACTGCCCATGTTAGAGATTCAATTTCAAGAGGAGTCTTGGACTATTTCCACTTCTGTATCTGCTACATTATATGGCAAGGCAGGACAAATGTGCTCTGTGTGGATGATATCCCTTACATAACAAAATTAAGAAAAGTATATTCATGATCACTAAATAGGGATCACATTCACAATAGAGCACAGATGAAAGGGAAAAAAGTGGCAAAAAAGCAGATGAAAACAAATACTTTTTCACCAAGGTGCCATGTGATTTTGGGACTCTTAAGGAAAAGTGCAGAATTAGGCAAAAAGAATTTAAAAAGGGGATTAAACATATAAATGAATTTCAAGCAGAATACATTGCTTGATGATGTTGACTGGCAGAGCATTATGGTACACAGTTTTATTTATTTATAAATAAAACCAAGTATTTGTGCTCCTATATTTGACCAGGGTTTTAACAGCTTGAATGAAAATCGTGTCCTTTTCCTTTACCTCTCAAAAAGCTGTGTATTTAATCTAAGCTAATCTTTTAAACATTGTGTGTAGTGTCACGAGACAAGGAGAGACAAGGAGCTATTTCCTTAGCATTTTAAAGCTCTGGTTTGGCAATGAGCTCTCTATCTGCACCAGACAGATACTTCATCAGGTCTGGGCTGCAGGAGCTCTGCTGCTCATGCAGACCTTGGGTAGCTGACCCTGCCTGTGAGCGAGGATGCGGCGTTCGGACTGCGGGCCAGGGCAGGGACAGAATGAAACCACACAAAGCCCCTTCAGGACTGGCACATGAATATGATCTATGGTGATTACTTGTCTAATATCATCTGTGTCTAGACAGATGAGTATGCTCTTGTTAGCTGATGAGTTGTGTTAATGGCATTGGTAGCGATGCGTCTTCCGACAACCATTCGCTTCCTCTGAGAGCTGCATTTGTGACGTTCCACGAAGGCTGTACACAATTCAAGAGATGTCGAAGAGCCTCTGAATGTTTTTTTCACTGTCCTGATGTTTTATTTTAAATAGCATGTCATTTACAAGACTCCCAAAGACAGATAGCTTTCCCTGCTAGCTCGCAGTCACTCTGCAATTATATGGAACAGACGTTGAAATGATGATGGTGGCGTCTCACTGCTACATTTTGCTGCTGCTGTGATCTAATGTATTTCAGCAACAAGCTATTCCCCCTGCATTTTGTATTCATCAGATGTCAACATTAACACACTGTCACTTCTAGCAGCTATACTCTCTTTTTTCAAACTTGTAAAATGTTTTCTAATCTAGAAAGTGTTGCCGTATAAGTGTAACTGTAAAGGTGGAAGTTGTCCAATGCAAAAGTAGAGTGATGCCTTACCTTTTAAAATCTTATTCTGAGTCTTAAGATGCATGTAGTGGCCTTTATGGAGGTAAGGGTACAGGAGCAAATTCCTCATGCTGTAAGCTGAACTTATATTGTTCTCTGTACGCATCTGCTTTTGACAAAAACACTGATGTGATGTTCACAGTGACATTTGTAGCTATTTTTTAATTTGGTTTCTTGATGATGGTCTAAAAACACCTGTTGAGGTTCTGTCCATCTGTGACCACAAGATAAAAAGCAGGAGGAAAAAAGGATTATATGCACCAGATCTTGCTCACAGATAGCATCACACTCATGCTACTGAAAAATTCTCTGTGAGGTTCCAGCCTTTCCGAAGTACTGCACCTCCCTGGGGGACGTCTGCTTGTTTACTTCACAGAGGTGTCACCTATCCTCAGAGAAGTTCACACGGTACATTCTGTATCTCTTTTTTTTATCTCTGTGGTATAAAAGTCTGTCAGGTTAGATTTTACAATGGAACAAAACAAGGAGTTCTGGAAAACAAAGGAAAAATATTTGTTTGGTTTTCATCCCCATGGCTGTAAATCAAGAGATCAAAGAGGTGTATGGAAAGTGCAGCATACTGAAACGGTGGGTAGAGAAAATCTCCTCAGCGTGGGTTGGATATTAATACATGTGGAAGAGTCTGAAAAAAATATGAACCTTTTTCTTTACCTCTTATCTATTTATTTTTCTCTGCATGTTTGGTTTACAAACGCATATTGCAATGAAAGTTCTTTTCACACTTCCTACTGGTTGAAGATTTAATTTCTTGTACATATCTAAAAATACATAGAAAGATAAGAAAAAAACTCTGCATGCAGCAACTTACCACCACGTGAGGACTTCCTCTGCATATGCTCAGTGTTTTAAAACTGCATCAACAACAAAAAACTACGCACACAGCCTTTACTACTGACCTGCACTAACTCTTCACTCACCAGACAAAACTCCCCACTGGAATTTTTTCCCTCTGCTAGTCTGTACCAAGGCTGCACCTTTGTGCACTGTACACAGCTGAAGAATCTTCAAGATCAAAGCCTCATGCCTGAGCATAATCTTGTTCCTGACATGTCATGCCAGGCCCTTTTCATTGTGAGTGCTTTGATGAAGCAACAGTCAGGAAAAATAACAAACCAAGAACAAACTGAGAGAGGAAGGAGGCAATGCAATGTGTTCTCACAGCTCTAGGCTTCTGCATTAAATGTAATATGTGCAAACCCCCTGTTTGGATAGGTTTCTCTTCACTACTATTGTTTTCCCCAGTTTCTGTTTCCACTGTCACGTCTGGAGACTTCATTCTTATGTTCTTGTAAGGTGAAAACGTAAAGGATCCAGGACAAGAGCAAGAGACTATTTCCAGCTGTTCTCAGTGTAGAAGGAATGGTGCAACCCCCCTTGGTTCACCCAAACCTGCACCTGGCCATCAGTAAATGGAAATGTACTACATGATATTATGCAGTATCACCAACCTGGGAGGTTTGCAACGACCTTGAAAACTCTATGTTGCCCTTCTATGGAGCCCTTCTCTGGTCAGGAGTGGCTGTTCTCAGTGACTGATGCTCAGTTCTGAGTCTCCTAAGGAACCATCAACATACTTTGTTCTGCCAGAAGAGGCCAGGACACAGGGCTGAGAGTGGACATCAGAGATGTGGAAACTCAGGAGAACCTCTAGCACTTCTGAAAAGGTAAGCAAGATTCCCAAACAGAAAATTATTGAGTACACAGAGGAAAAAAGCCCCTTTGTGAACCCTATTTGAATACTACAAAATTTCTGTAATGCCAGGAAATGGGGGAAAAAAGAACCACCCTGGAATTCAGTGAGGAGCAATACAGAAAGTACAGTGCTGCTATAATTACTGTTATGGCGGGAGCAAAAAAAAAAGCTTTCCTCTTTTTCCTCCTGGTAGAATAGGGCTGCTGCCACCCTGGCTAGCAGTTACATTGAAATACCATGTTCCCACTCAAAGTCTTTTCACCTGAAGAAGATGGCAGTTCTGCGCAGGAAGTCTCCTTGGATTCCTCTCTGCAGAGAGGGCAGACAAAAATGGTTGCAAAGAGAAGAAGGTTTTTCACTAGAGTCAGGGCATGGTCCTTCAGGTCACTGCTGGCGGTCTGTTTGTGCAGCTGCAGCCAGAGCACCTCAGGAGGTGCCACAACACAGCAGAGGGCAATTGCCCAGTTTGACAGTAGTTCTGCAGCTTCTGCCGCTGGGCCCAGCTGTGCCCTGAGGTGTTGTGGGGTGTGTGTTGGCAGGCTTTCAGCTGCAGACACTGAACCCCAAGGAACAGTTCAGGAGTTTTGTGTCTGTGGTGTGTCAAGCACGTTTCTTTATCCAGCTCCTGCAGGTGTATGGGCATTCAGTTAAAGCCAGAAGAAAAATGGCTTGATATTAAGCAGATATATGATCTCTTTGTGCCTTCACCTTTAACTAGGGGAAAGTCCTATTAAATTTAGTAAAAATTTGCATAAACTGAGATTTTTAGGATTGAATAAGAATATGGATTAAAATTGCTTTTCTGTGATTATTTGTGGCAGCACTTTTTTTATACTGGACAAGTTACAAACCCTCAGAGATGATAGTGAAAAGTTCAGTTGATTAAAAAAACCACTGGATTGCATTTAGAGAGACATACAATAACCTAAACAACTACTCCACTTCAAAGCTGTCATCTGTACTTGTTTCTCCTGGCCTGTCTGTAAGGATCTGCCAACCCATAACCAGCAAGCTGAGAGCCAGTAGGGAATACAGAGATTTTCTCCCTCATTGGAATCAATGCTTTCTTTACCTTACCATGAATTACTGTCAATAGCTGATTTTACCAAGTTTGCCAAGGCTCACAGTTGTTGTTCTTACAGCTTCCCTTGTATCTTGTGTTTCCTAAGGTTGGTTGCTGAGATTACTTAAACTATCTGCTTTTAATTAGCTGTCTATGAGCAGAGGTTTTAAGGTGCCTAGCAGTAGATTTCACTTATTCTTGGGTTTTGCATACTGCAGGAGCTAATATGTGACAGGGGTTGTTTCACTGGCACAGTTGCAGTACTTCCACTTTACTACCATCTCTGCTTTTACCCATAAAAATCCTTTTGATTATTTCTTTGCCAGATAAGCAAAAAAATCCCCTTCTGAGCCACAGATGATATTACTGGAAATGGGCAATGCCAAGCTTCCACTTTTGCTTTCATTATTTTAATAAGAGGTTTTCCTTTCTCCTATCAACAGGCATAAGTGCTGATAATAGATAAATGGAGCATGGGTTAAATTCCACAAGTGATGTTAATGTTGGTACTTTTACAAATGTTGCCTGTAGCAATTGCACTTAAATTCCCTATCTTTTTTTCCACCTTCCATCATGAGGTGATGTCACCTGTGTTGTAAGACTGGAATTCACTAAAATAATATGGCTAGAATCCAAGTGCCCTTCATCTATTATTCTCTCATCTGCCATTTCTCTCCCCTTGGACATACCAATTCTTCAAACACTAGCCCAGTGCAGGACTTAGTGCCTGCATCAGCAGTTAGAAAACAAACACAAAACCCAAAGGAAACAACCTCATCATGTGCTGCCATTAGAAGATCTAAATGAGAAAGCTGCTACACTTAATGAGATGTTTGCATCATGTGATTTTTAGAGCATTATATAAGCAGTGTTGATCACTGGGAAAAGGTGACATCCTTCAAGATGTCACATTATCCTAGTGGATATCCTATCCTAAAAAACCTATGGGTATGTACTTCTGACTGGAAAACATGCTAATGTATTGATTCAAGCCAACCAAATCAGCCCATTTCAGACTCTCGGAGACTTCTGAACAAAGATCTAACACCCACGCAATGTGGATCATCCTCAAAAGTCTTCATTCTGTGCCATGAAAATTCAGGGAAGTTTTCTCTACTGTCTCTCATGGAAACAGGCTTCAACATGTTATCCTGCCCACAGTGACGGCAGCATCAAGACTGGCAGACTGTACATTGTAAGAACATAATTATCAACCATTTGATATCTGAGAAAGCTGAGGAGAGAATGTTCTCCATTGTTATACATAATGAAAAGTAATAAACAAAAATATTTTTATAGACTTTGAATACAAAAATATTGAAACCTTTTAATTCAGGAGAAACTCACACAGATATACTTTGACTAAAGATTAGAAATACGTAGTATAAATACTTTTTAAAGGTCAATACACTTGCTCAATATATTTTCTCATAATTGTTTTTCTAAATTGACACAGGTGTAACTTGTATAAATGTGAAATTATTTGTGAAATAAACACATTGTCCTACAGACAATGATTATAGATGCCACTGAATAGAAAAGACTCAAATTATTTTTCTTTGTAGATATCATTCTGTTTATACAGATACTTACATTCTGGTTTAAACTTTATGTTTTATAATAATATGTAATGAAAGAACCAAATCAAATAATGAAGTGGTCACAGAGCTAACAGAGACTTTCCTTAATCTTCAGAACCACCTCCAAGATGAAATTTTGTCTTGAAGTTAAGGGCAAAGATAAGGAAATTAAAGCCAAACCTCTAATCCAGATTGCCCTTGGAACAATGCTTTACATGCCCCTTTTTCTTTTTGCATGCTTGTACTGCATATAGCAGGCAAGGGAAAGAACAATGTGAAATATTACAGCCTGTGACTGGTAAATGTGTGCACATGGTCTGTGTCCGGTCATATGTCAATTATAAGAGGGATCAACAGTCTCAGTGCCAAAGCGTTGACTCTACACGTCACAGCAAGGTTATGTTAACTTGATTGATCTGATTTGATGAGCTGCATTAATAGTACAAGCTTCTGGACCTCATTTGCATTAGATGTAACAGAGAGTGCAAAAAGTCACAGTAAGAAACATTTTTCAGTATAAGGAAAGGAGTATGTGAGCACACAAATCTGTAGGGTCACTGGGAACTGCCTTTCTGGGGAATTTTGGCCATCTACTTCAGAAGTGATCAGAGTTAAATAAATAGCCAAAGTGATGAGGCACAAAGGCTGCATGCAAATAATATCCATTTCCCTAATGAATTGCCCACTGTCAGTCCTGGAATGTGTTAACTGCACAAGCTGTAACAGAAACAAGAGAAACTTCTTTTTTCAGTGATGTGCAGAGCTGCCAAACTTATTATCATATCACAGACATTCCCCACGAGTTATGTATATCCTGCATGCTTGTGCTTTCTTATCACTGAACATTAGAGTCTATATTGCACTACATATTGCTCAGCTGCTTCCCTTTCATGGAGGCTCATTTATCATGTATTTTGACTTGTGCAAGGATGAGATTAACGGCCTAGTTGCTGCCTGATTCACTCTTACTTTCCATAACTTCTCAGTATAGTCAGCTGTATTTGTTCTTAATGGGTGTATTAATTATACTTAATCACCTTGTTTAGCTGGAAGAAATAGAGGATTCCCTGACCATCCATCTTTGATCATTGTTTTCCATGAAAGCCAAACACTATCAGAAAAGGATCCCCACTCCCCGTCTTCAATGATACTGTCCTGTTTCTCCTGCCCTATCCTTTCCCAAAGCTGTAGATCTTTTAATTTTCCTCAGTGTGTTTTCTGTACACAGCTGGGTTTTGGTCACTGCTTCGTCAGGCATAGGCCTCTCTAAGCTTCACTTTCTATCCTTCCCTTGTTTTCCTGATGCAACCTAAGTAATTCAGCTCATACTTGTTTGACCCACAGCTGCAAGCTGTGGAAGTAGGAATGAACATATAGGGTATGTTCACTCTATGCACATTTAAATCCACCTAAGCAAAATGTAGCACACTGTTCCTCTAATATGTTGTTGAGGAACAATAAACTCAGCCAACAGGGGTAAAATTTCTCTGAAATTGTTACTTTGTCCAGAGGTTTTCCTTTTCTCAATGGATTTAAATACTGCACCACAGTTATGTTGCTGCCAAATACAAGACTTTGCATCAAAGCTGAAAGAGAAATATTCCAAGGTGGAATCCAAGTGTTTCCTTCCTATGTATGTGTATGTTGTTTTATCTATTGTTATTTCTCTGAGAGAGCAACCAGGGGATAAAATGAAGAACATCTTCCTTCAGTGGTGCAAAAAGCCTGTGTTTCAGCAATAGAGGTCTGTCTCCTGGCAGGCACTGCCTAGAGCTTTACTCTTCTGGTGCACTTTGTTTTGCTTTCTATTCTTACGCTCTCTCAGGCTCTTCCCTGGAACCAGTGCCTCAAGATGCTTCCCTTCTGGACACTGCTTCTGCCCTCCCCCACACTAACTGCATGTTGAACTCTGCCAGTTCCTGTTTTAAGAATGCAATGTTCTTGAAAGCTGACAAAAATATAATTTGCAGTGGCATTTCATTGAGTTACCCTTTCCAAGGGTCAGGGTAACAGCCTGCAACAATGTGGCCTGCAAAAAAAAAAAAAGTCAATAAGTTGCTTTCCAAAATCAGTAATGCAAATAGCAAGTCACGCTCCTCTGCCTTGCTTCTGCTCTGTCTCAAAAACTTTGAGTTCCCATCTGTCAGTATTTTCTCTGGGACATCTTGTGTCTCAATGTAATCTTCTGTGCCATTTTCTTTGACAATATTCACCAGAAGTCATCAGCAATTAAGGCAACTTGAGGTGAACAAGATCTCCTCTATTTTGTTCACACTCCATGCTCTTTGAAGAAATCTCTGGTTGTCTCTTTTCATAAGAAAAGGCATATGCAGCAAACAGCAGATAGCCATAAGCCTACTACAGTCATGTCCATATTTTGCCTGGATGTCAGATAATCAGTTTAATAAAGCCCATGATGTTAACTTCAATACAATTTAAATGCCTAAACTCAGAATGTTTCTTTTAAAAGCCTAACCATCAGTTGTAATACATTTTAACCTTGTAGGCTAATTAATCACCTGATAAGAGCCTTAAGACATAAATCTGGAACACCTATAGACGTTATTGTGTTCATAGATCTGGGATTAGGGATGTGGCATAATGAGCTTTTTAATGTCCTGCATCCATTCCCATCATCCTTTGAAACACACTGTCTGAGCAACATATGGTTAAAAGAACAATCCAAGTCAGGGCCATGCTTCTATTTCAGAATCTTCAGGGCATATTGTATGGACTGCAGTTACCTCCTAGATGTCCTTGAACTCTCAGGTACTGGTTCCTGGCCTTCAGCTGAGGAGCATTCCGGGTTGACTGGATTAGTCCTCCTGGCCTCCTCCAATGCCAACTCAGATGGATTAGGTTAAGTCATTTTGGTAATAGTTAAACTTTGTAGTGAAATGCCTTAAAGTGTTTTTCTGCATTCATCTTCTGCTTCTCATCACTTTGAAACACTAGGAATTTACTGTCTGGAGCAGCTGTGACATATTTTCTACTTGAACTGCTACAGCTGTTTCCCAAGCAAACTAAGGAGCTTGGCACTGACACTCCTGTACTTTTCCATTCATACTGCCTTTGAAGAGAAGGTCAGGTTCTCTTAATAAGGGCCTCTAGCCCTCTGAGTGCTGAGAGATTTCCTTGCCTATTGGAGAAAAGGCATCCTGGCTTAGCTGCATGGCTGAACAACAGGTGTAGTGTTTTGGGGATCTGGTCTCAATCCCAGGTCCTAAATACTGATGTGCAGACCAGAGTTTCTTCTGGCTTGAGTCACTTGACGTCAACTCTTCTTGCCCTATCACTATGACAAAATTCAAGCAGCTTCTTTGTTAAAACCAGCCCTGGGAAATAGCCACAGTTTGTGCAAGCACCATGAAAATTATGGAGCTGGTCCCTGGAACAACTGTGACCATCACTGTACCTGATGGATTGCTGCCATCACCTTGTAGGGGTCTGCTCATAAACCGGTGGGGTGGTTGGGAGTGGGTGTACATCACTAGGAACTGAGTTTTATGCCTGGGGTCTGTACTCAGCACAGTTTGCATGGGAGATTTTTGCCTGTAGCTCCCTGAAAACTCCCCAGGAAAGTTCTCAGGAAATGGGGCAGTACAATGATGGCTGAGACAACGTGGGTAATGTTGGCACAACAGCCCTGGATGCACTACAGAGGAATATCTGAGTCTGCTACAGCCTTTTCATGTGAATAATTGATTCTCTCTGTCACCCCTTCTAACCCAGGAGAAGCAAAAAAAAAGCTGGAGAAGACTAATACCACTGAGTATTTTTCAAAAATAAAGGATGGTCGCTAATAATTACCTCAGTCTTAGGAGTAAAAACACTAATCAATTGAGCTGGGGACAGAATTAAGCGCTGTGCCTAAAAAGCAACAGTCTGAAAAGAGTAACAGGGGCTTTATACCATCATCATAATCAAGTTGAATGCATGCACATTAGGCATCACATTGATGTTAATAAGAAGTGAGTTCTTTTTTTCTGGATGTAGATTAACAAGTGAACCCTACGCATTAGTAGTAGTGGAAATACTTGCTCTAAACCAAAGAAAATCAGAAACTGTTGTTCTCTAGCACCCTTCCTCATAAAGAAACTCAGCTGCAAAGATTTTTCAGCCAGCATGAGGCAAGGCTGGATGTAGGGCAGATCCCAGCATTATCCAGCCCTCTAGCAGCATTTGCAGACTGACACAGCAGCCAGCTGCCCGTCCTGCTCTCCCAAGGCTTGGCAAGGCTTACAAAAGAACCCGGTCACTTGGAAAGTGCGGGTTACAGTAGCAGGGGATGGTGGAGCTCTGCAAGGGAAGTCACAAGTATTTCATCCCACATGGGTGTAAATCTGTCTCCTCAGTGGCTGCTCTCACTGCTTTGGGACTGCAGCCAGCTGGATATTGCATAGCTGCACTCCTGTCAGGGCTTGGGTGCTAGGCCTCTTTCCAAAGCCTGGCAATTAAACCAGGAAAACATTCAGTTGAGGGTTAATTTAAAACCTTAACTGTAGTTCTAACCAGAACAGGAAATTCCATCATTTAGCAAGAGTGGTAATGGTTCTTTGCCCTACAAGGAAGGGAGAAGCATGGAACAAAATCTAATTCTGTGAAGAAATATTTGCCCCTCTGGTGAATCTCGATTCACCTTTGTAGGTATTTTACAGCATAATTTCAACCCAGTCATAAAGAAAGAGGAACAAAGAAGCCTTTTTTGTCCCCTGCTCAAGAAATGGCTGCTCATCTAATGAGCATTTTGGGCTCTCACTGAGCTCTCCTGCAGGATGCTGCTCACCAGCCCTCAGGGTATGACAGTCCCCTGCTAGCTGTTTGAGCAAGGCACTGTGCTGCTTAGAGCAAGGGCTGTGCCAGAGCAAGGATGTCCTTGGCAAACAACCTCTGTCACGACACGACGGCCCGCGGGTGCGGTGGGGATGAACTGTTCTCACTGCAGGAAAAAGCTCCAAAGGGATTGCTAATGGATGTGGCACATCTCTGACAGGGTTTCAGCACAATATTTCACCACGTGGAAAACTTGAAGATGTTGCTTCATCTGTTCATTAATTTTTGTGGTTTCTTTTGGCTTGTGAAGAGGCATGGAGTGAATGTCATTTGTCCGTACATCTACAGTCCAAGACTGACCTGTTGAACTTTCCTTTGAACATTGCTTTTCTACATATAAATATCCCTAGTGGAAGAGAAACTGAAGTGTATTTTTTCCCAGGATGTGTTTACTAAGGCTATTAGGCTGGTTTTTTAAGCTCTTTGTCCCACTGAACATTTAAGTGCTTTATTCAGACTATTTCATTCCATCTCTCTAGCAGCAGGAAACAGTTTTGCTAAGCAGCCAGGGAAGACTTTGAGAAAGAAGGTGGTTAGTGTAGGTAGTAGCAAAAAGTAGGTGGAAGCTACTCCTACTTGCTATTTTATTTTTCCGTCTGCTCTTTGCTCCCTTCTCAATCTACTGTTTGGGCAGAGCTTGGTATGAAGAGTGTGTGGTGGAGGGAAGAGGGGAAAGCAAGGGCCCTTGCCCTTGCCCTGGTTGCTCATTCTGGATTGCTGACTGCTCACCTGAGCTCAGCCACGCCGTGAGGTATCAGAAGGCCTGACCAGTTTTATGATGTGTTTTGCAAGACAGAATGATGTGACATGGATGCTGATGTCTAGAAGAGGACCTAAATGTGAGCTGATGTCTATGAACACTATTCTTTAGCACCTATTCCTCTCTGTGAAACGTGAAACAGTGGGCTTAGGACCAGGAGTCACTAGGCAGCAGGAAGGTTAAGATGTTGAACCCAATTCACCTTTGGAACTTAAACACATATTTATTTCCTCTGTACAGAACCGTTTGCAATCTGGCAAGTGCAATTAGCTCTTGTCTCAGTCTCTATAGATACATAATGCTTTTTGTTTACTTAAATCTTTCTACAAGGGCTTGCATGTTTGAGGACTCGTCAATAAATCTGGCAGGGTGACTGCTGTATGTTTCTAATCCCTTAACCATTTATTTACAAACAACAGTTGGGTGTCTATGCTGTGTAAATTAGTCAATAAGAGGAGACTTTAACAAAAGGAAAATTAAAGGGGATTCAATTTTAACTACTTGTTTTTCAGTTTCTAAGAAAATACACAGATACCTATTTTTGTGGAATTCACATCCCTTAGAATTTATTACCAAGCACTTAATTTTCCTTTTTGAGATACTTGCTCTGTGTAGCTGTCAGAGTCCAAGTCTAAAGGTGGAGTGAGACAAAAATACATGTTGTATACTTGGGGATATCTTGAGTGAAAAAATGCCATTAATTCAATTTAGCATCAGTAATACAATTCTAGTTCTAAAGCACTTCATTTCTATGTAAGGTTTTCATCAGTACACTCTCATTCATGCACCTGAGTGACCATGCCTAAGTTAAACCTCACCCTATTTTGCATGGGAAGTGGGAGCACAGGTCTGAGTGCCTTCTGCTGTACAGCAGGCACACCTGCAAATCTGTACAAAGTCAGGACCCCCACCATCTAACAGATACTGGACTACACTGTTCAGTGTTACTGGTGTATATATTGTTCTTAAATGAAATTCAACTCAAACATCAGCCATATCTGAGCTCTTCTGTCATATCTTAGAGATAGCTACCAATTTGTTATTAAAATTAGTGTAAATACGCATGTACGTAAAAATAATTTTATCCTGAAGAAAAAGAAATATGAGAAGCAATTGATTTTCACAAATGGCTTGATTTTGGTTGATGCCAGTTTGGGGTACCAGGCTTTAATGGATATGAGCATGGGCTCTGTGAAAAGATGCTTCAGAATATTTCAAAAGGTGCAGGTTTTAGAAAACTCAAACACTAGTAACTTGAAAATAATAGCCTATAATGTTCTGTAGTAGAATTCTGTAATTGCTACATGCTTTTGGGCTATTTTTTCCTAGAATGCTGTAGTGTTTTTATAATATTGTTTAGACAGATGTTCTTCTTTTTGTATAAGAGCTATTTTCACTTCTGGGGCTCAGAGATGTTCCTTCTGATGTTGAACTGACATCTGGTGTCTCTGTGGCAAGATGTCTGCAGGTAGAATTGCTGTAGAAATACATCTGTTAGATAATTTAGGTACACTAAGTTTTAGAGTTGTGGCAGACAACAGGTTTATAAGCTCACAAATCCTGACTGGTATTAAATGTACATCCTACTGAGTGTGAGAATTTAGGGACTTTTCAGGTCAGGTTTTTCTCTTAGATCTTTCTGCTGCAGCTTGAAAGTACATGGACAGATAAATCTAATCATTAATATTACATTTAGTTCTTGAGAATCCAAACAGTTTTCTAGGAGACTCGAATCAAAGACAAAATGGAGAACTCCTGAGCCAGAGGGAGCAGTATTAGAGGTATTTACAATTGCCTGGCTGTGAAACTACTTGCTCCAGGGTGGTTGGTAATTTTGTAGGGATGGATGAGCATGGGAATGGTCACACCAGTGCTTATCCTCACTGCTCTGTCCTACTAGCACAGTGAGATAATGGGATGAACTTCCACTGGTTCAGAGAATGCTTTTGTGTTTGAATCAGAGAGTATCACTAATACTGATCTGGTTATCTTTGGTATCTGCAGACCATTGGAGTATTTTTACTTTTCCAGATATTACAAGTTTCACCCTATAGAATATGCCTCTTTCCAAAATGTGGGGCTTTCCTATTTCTGTCCAGGATTTCAACAAGGAAAACCTTTGCATGTTTACACTGTGTCATTCATGTGCCATAAATCCAGATTCTGGATATGTCAGATATACTGTGCATACATTTAGACATTAGAATCATTTAGAGTCAACCTGATTGTGTTTAGTTCTTACCTGCTGCAACCAGCATACCAGATATCCAGAAATATTGCCTAAGTCCTCCTCTTACATCCAAACACGTGCAGAGTAACTCAGACATACCTCAGCCAGACAAAGAGTTAGACTGTGGCTCACTCGTGAGAGAAGCAACGTGGTTTCCTCATGCTTTTTGAACCTCTTTAGGGACTTGCTGCAGTCAGAGATGAGAAATAATGCCATGTTTTTCTGCAGGGACTGATGCTGCTACCCTTCCAAAGCAAACAAGGCCACTGTATCCCACATTCCAGCAGAAGAACAAATCTTCTTAACTACTGTGGAAGGGCTTGCTCCTCTGTAGTCTCAGGCCTTTGGGTCATGCACTCCCATTCCACCTAGGCCAGGTGTGAAGCTGCCTCAGTCCCTTTCAGATGGTTATTTGCTCAAAATATGAAGCTTGTTGCAATTTTTCCTTCCCTTTTGCAGCTATGAGTTTCTGTTCAAGCTGTGTCGTTTTAGGAAAAAGTAAAAAAGGTGGAAGAAACCTAGCTGCCAGTAGAAAAGGAGAAAGGAAATACATTGAAATATCCAATATGTAATGGGAAAAATAAGGTGCATGTCTGTCACAACGCAAGAATCTGCCTCATCCAGAGTAGGATGTTTGATAAGCAGCTCTCTGTTTACAGTTTTACTGTCACAGCCAAATTATCTATTCATGCTGCTGGGATTACCTTCAGTGGGATAGCTCCCTACAGAATTCCTGCACTTTGCTGGTGTTTGTAATTCTAAATTTGAATGTACAACTGTGTAGAAAGCTGTCTTCCTACCTCAAAACACTGAATGCTAATTAAATAGGAAGCTACTTGCAAATGGGTTCTGTATTCATTGGCCGGTTTTCTCTGTGGTACCTCATAATTTGAAACTACATAATTGTCCTCTAATAGGAATTTTCATACTGGATCTTGTTTCCTTTATGTGAGTTTCCATAGGTGCACCATTTTAAGGTACTACTTCAGCTGCAAGACATTGCAAATGCCACTGTGCTATTTAAAGCCAGTGTTTCTCAAGGACAGAAAATCCTTTATTTTGAATCATCCCTAGTCAATCAGCTAAAAGCATCAGATTTGTCTTAATCCAATAGTGTCTCCAAAGAGTTAAATACATTCCTCTGGAGCAATGCCATTGAGACAAATTAGATATTCCAAGCAGAACCAGGTTCATTGTGTAGTTTGCACATGTGAGACAGTGCTATTCATGGAGTTTTTATCAAGAAAAGATACTGAACTTGTCAGAAAATAGTATGTATTGGCCTAAATTGTGCAATTCTCATTCATGCTTGTGAACATTTGTACAAATAGACCCATTGACTTCATGATGAAAGTGTTTCATTATGATCATTCCTATTTCAGTGATCTTTATGTGATTTGAAATAATAAAGCACCACAGGCCCATTGACTTCAGTGATACTACTTGGTCTACCAACATGAGTAAGGGCTGTGCAATGTAGTTAAAAGGATCTTAATAACAAAACCTCTGTTATGGAGCTAAATATAACCCCACCACAACCCTGCCATAGAATAGTCACAGAACTGCCTGGGCACAAGCTCCCCCATCTCCACACATACACACACATCCCCCTCCAGTTTTTCTTTCGGAACAAAACCAGCTGTAACTAGAGTCTGAGTTTTACAAATTGAAAGGAGCTTGTAGCAAAAAGAACAAAAGTGCTAGTGTGCAGAAGCCACCCTGCAAAGAATGTTGGCAGGAGAGGAACCCAGGCCCTTCTACTGCTGTAACCTTACACTATCATTTGTTGATGTTGGTGTATTTCTAATAGGAGGAAACGAGAACACAAGAAGAAGGGAGATGGAGAACTTGAGACCTTTTGGAGGCTTTTCACATTTTTATGGAGCCTGGTAAGGCAGAAGGAACTCTCTACTGAGTGAAAATAGCATCCACTGCACAATTTACCCCTGTGCTTATGTGAGTGGGATAGTGCCATAATCTTCAGGCTTTTTGTTTTACAGGAGTGAAACCAGTAAAGAAAAAATGCTTTGTTGCTCAGGTCTGAAGTGCAGACAGATATGGGATTGTGGCTCCAGTTTCAGAGAGAGCTGATGTTTCTCCACTAAGCAAGCTATTTAGCTATCAGATCAAGTGGTGTGATCTGGAGCATAGCAGTGCATTGCTCCAGTGTGAAAATACGATGAAGTTTAGTGTCTCTATGCACACTGGGAAGGAGTCTGGTTAAAAAAAGCACCAGTTTAGTAGTGGTGCTGCTGCTTAGGGAGCTGCAAAGCCTGAGGTATGGATTAATCTGTAGTTTTGGGCTGAAGGGCTGTTTTCACTTGCAGGAGAAAATCTCTTTAAGGGTCTATTCCGTGAAGAAAACAAACCAGTGTCCATAAGCAGTCACTTTCTACCTAAGCACCTCAGAAACAGGCAGTGTTCTTACACCCATTTGACAAACAAATTGTGACCAACATAAGTTGTGGCAAAGCCATGCCTAGCACCCACATGTGCTGGCTCGCTCTCTCTGACCCCAAAACATACCAGTAAAAGGAGTTTTCTATGTCACTTTTACAGCTGCCTTCGACCTTGAGTGGTTGAGGTTGAAACCACAGTTGCAGAGAAGTCAACAGCAATTTTGTCCCTCAACGCATTGTCCCAGTTAAGTAGTAGCTATTATAATAAAAATATTTCACAGTCATCAACCCTATATGAATTATCAGCAGCTGTCAGCTTTTATACTGAAAAATATAGGTCAATAAAAGACATGGTATCTTTTTAAGTTATAATGCTATAAGGATGAAAAATCCAGCCTATTCCAAGGGTTAAACCCAAGCTTCTTCTCTAAAGTTTCTATGGCAACTAGATGCAATCTATAGTGATATTGTAGCTAATGAAATGTTTCTTCCAGACCAACAGTGCAACATGTAGCATTCAGTAATGAGGAATGTCTTTGGGGAAAGAATAGTGGCATAAAAGATGCCTTCTAGCAAACTATATTGGATGATAAAAGCCTGCAGTAAAGTGTGTCCCGAAGTCCAAATTCCCTTCTGTTTATTCACAGTGCTTCTTTCATATCTGCTCTGATAATGAGAAACACTGGTAATAAGAACAGTACTTGAGAAGGAAGAGAGTAAGGAAAGAAAATATATTTGATCACTTCTTTAACTGAATCATAAAAAAGGGGGGAGAAAAAAGCTTGTAAAGAAGATCTTTTGTGTGTTTGAAAGAGGTTTACTTTTCTTTATGAGTGGAATAGCTCAATGTTGACATTTGGTGTCAGCATGCTATATCATATCTGTATGTGCTCGTGTATGAATCGTGTGGGTACAGATTAAATCTCTCTCCTCGTCTTGACTTCTCAGAAGCTGAAATCTATATCAGCCTCAATGCAAACCCCAAACCACACATTTTCCAGCTGTATTCAGCCCATCTCATAAAAGACAAATGAGATGACAGACGAGGAAGCTATGCATGTGTGTCTGAGAACTGGAGGCAGCAACTCAGACACAACAGACTGCACCTGAGCCGTGACACAAACTCCCCTTGTGCCCTCTGCTCCCTCACGGCAGGGCTTGGCCGTGCTGCCAAGGCCCTCTGCTTCTGGGAAGGGGCAGAGTTCCTCCCCTGCTGAAGAGGGAGGAAAGGCAGGTCAGTGCAGGGTGTAGGAGCTGTCTTGTGGCTTCTTGGTCTGCATGGGAAGGCCTCTTCCCTCCTCTGCTCTGCAGGCTGCTTAGACACTTGTGCAAGGCTGCAGCTTTGTCCTTGCAGGCCCTCCAAACTTGCAAGAAATCTAACAAACCTGTAAATAAATATGACCACCCATACCTGGTTTTATATGTTTAGGTTTCTGAGTTTCTATAAATGCTTTCCTACACACAGGCCTTGAAGAACTGTATGAATATTGTTATTGAATGTAATTCATATTATTGGGAGGTATTTAGACCTAATGGATACCTCTCAGACTGCCTCCTTTCAGTGCAGTTAGTTGTTCTGTGTGTGTGCCATGTTCCTATTGTACATGATACATCTGCTCTGCTGTGGTAATGCTGCTGTTGTAGCTATGGCAGTCTAAGAACAGAAGGAAAGCAACAGGGTTTGGAAAATAGCTTAGATGCTAAACTGCTTTCTGCTTCTCCCAGTGCTGTAAATGGATTCAGTAAGGAGAAACATACATTTTCTTTCCACTTGCCTGGCCTTGCTTCAGACACATACACAGAAGAAGAGAGTAAAATGGGTTACATGCAACATGAGTTCTTACCCTGGACAAGAGAAATGGCTGCTATTTTAGCAGGGGAGTTTCAGAAATGCTCTGAATATGGAAGTGAGAAGCAGCTTGTGCTCAACACCAGCACGCTGAGGGGCTGCAGGACGCGGTGCTGTGGTTTCTTAGCTGCAAGGTAGATGCTTTGTTAGGCCCTGGGATTTTGGGTTTGTTTTGCAGAGCACTGCTGAACAGTGAGAAGGCTGTGTCCTTTTAGCTGGACCTGTCAAGGATCTTCATGTCCATTTACATACCTGCATTTGAAGACTTTTAGCAAATCTAGTTCTAAATGTATAAAGTGGTTTAAAAAACCCCTCACAGATGTATTCCTGCCTATGCACTATTAAAATACAGTAGAAAAAATTAAACTCATCTCTAGTAGTGTGCTGGATAAAAAACAATGTTTCCTTAGGTAAAATTACCAAGAATTTTTTTTTACTTTCTGGTTCTTGAAGTGGCATTTACAGCCACAGGAAATAAAGAACAAGGTACCTTAAAACATCCTTGTAAACTTTATATAGTCATTTAAAGTGAAGCACAGTAGTAATTTATTTTCAAAAGGTTGAACTTCGTAAAAATTTTTGTCACCCAGGGAAGCTTTCCCTCTCCTTAGCCAGGTTACATTAAAATGTATAAAGCCTCTTCTCGGAAAGGCTTCATGCCCTCTGTCTCTCCTCTTTTCTCCTCTCATACCAAATACTTTCATGGTGAAAGTATTGGTAGATAAAGCAGTGTTAGGTCCAGAAACTTTATCTTCATGTACAGGAATGATATTTTCCATTGTTTTAGCAGCTGCCTAAAGAAAGTCCTACAGTATTACACAGAAGCACTCTGTTTTCAGCTTTGTCCTTATTTTGGAAACTGTTTGGATCACTAAAATGAAAACAAAACTGCAGGCAGGAATTTATATGCCTGAGAGAAGGATTCTAAAGCCTCATTTTTACAGCCTTCAGTTTTGTGAAATATAACATCTTACTACAGATCTTTTGCTATTATCTGTCTGAGGTTCAGAATAGAATTTCTGTTTTAGATTTCACCTCTGTGAAAAACAAAACAATCAACACAGTCCATCAGGATCACAATAAAATCTTGTGTCATCAAAATTCAATGAACCGTTCACGGGCAGTGAGAGCGCTTTAGTAGGACAGACAGTCATTTTGGTGGTCAGGGTATTGCACGTGTCAGCATGGCAGCTGCTGTGCTATGAAAAGATCACTGTGCATAGAGCTGAGACACAAATAAAGCTGGCCAGGAAACATGTTAAGTTTGCTATGGCCAAAGAAATTAGATTCTTCTGCAAAAGTAAGTCAGCCTCGTGATGAGTATATGTTTTGCATTTTTATTAATTTCATGTGAGCTTCATTAGACAACCAGCTCATAAAGACACTCACTTTTTGAGAACAGTCTCAGAATAATTAATGTGCATGAGCACTGATCGGTTATCTGATGGACTGTGTATTGCTACAAGTGAGAAAAATTGCTTTGGGGTGGGTTATGACTTTGCCTTAAAGAGTGGTAGGAAACTGAAGATACTGAATAAGCCCATCCAGAACATCTCAGGCAATAGACTGAACTTGCTGAGATCCTGTCCTCACTTCTGACCCTGTGTTTGCCCTCGTGCTCATGTGGTTGCAGAACAAATTGTTCCAGAGAAGTGATGAAAACTCATCCTACAGGAAAAGTCATTAGTTCATGGTTAGATTCACTTTCTGGTCAAGTTGATCAAGGCTAGGAACACACAAAAACAGGAACAAGGGGGGAAGACTTAGGTGAGTTTAAGTTGTCCTTGAGGCACTCTCTGGGGTTGCTTTTGCATTCCATTGGTAAAATTCTTGAAAAGGGTATCGGAAGACCAAACCTGTTGGTGTATATTCAGTGAAATTTGTTGCTTTCAAGAGGAAGAGCCCTGATATGAGGCGGCTTCTTCACCCTTGCCCACTAGGTAGATCGAGGTAAGCAGATCTGCATGCGTAGCTTTCGATTGCCTTGCTCACATTGAGACAGCAGTGGCCCTCCACTTGCTTCTGTCAGGTCACTTCACTCCCCGGGTTTTCAGCCAGCTCCCTTCTCAGTTTTTGAGCTTCTTGGGGAGTCAGGAGCTGCGCAAATCTGCACATCTTTTTTTCAATAGACAAACCTATTTGGCTGGTATAGAGCTACAAATGATTTACATGGTGAGTGGATTTAATTCCTTCTTGGATTTCTACAGTGTGAAAGGTAGAAAACAGAAAACTCCTTGCTGAACGTCTGCCCTTCCTAGTTTTTCACGAGTCATTTTTGTTCCGTTCCTAAGGAACATATGTTCTCCCACACGGCTGCACCAGCACAAAACAGCACATGCAGGATCCCTGCCCCTTCTATACCATGGCCCCTTCTATACCATACCTGTCCTTGCTTTCTCATTATTGGTGCGTTCCCTCACTGTACTGAAAGATTCTTGACTCAGAGAGTTTTTCAGCACATGACTCTCATCCCAGTGAATCAAACACTGTAATATAAAGCTCATCATTTATCAAACAGGCATGGGGCTGAATTCAGATCCGGTGTAATGGCTATATAAAGATTACTGTACGTGCAGTTTTTCTGGGTCACTCTGATTGTTTTGTGGCAGTGTAATGCTTCATATGAGCTGGGCCCATTGTGGCTGGCTTGACAGCTCTAGCAATGTAAGATATTAGTGTATGCTGTTTTACCACCACACCTCCAAACTCACTGTGCAGCAGCTTTGATGAATGTGATAGTATAAATCCTGAGATGTCTATAAAAGTGTTGCAAGCATTACAATTGGGAAGGGTTTTAAAGCACTGGCAGTGTGTATGTACAGGAAACTAGATTTGGATCCTGAATTTGTTCCCTAACTCAGAAGAGCTTGTGTGAGTTTTACACAGAGAACATATTGGTCTGTTAGCAAGAACACTGTGCTTTTGGAGTCACAGGTGCAAGACAAGGAACACCAAACATAATGATTCTTGTCAAAACACAGGGAATGTTGTCATGATAAAAGACCAGTTGAGTAAGGAGGCAAGGATTATTAAAAAGAATACATTGCACTCAGGGAGCAGGCCTCCTCTTCTTTACACACTGCTCAGTCATCGTGGATAAGAAGGTCAAGTATCAGTATTCCCCCATCTGGACTCAGTGTCATGGCTAACAGTTTGTTGTTCTTTATGATGAAGTCTTTGCTTCCTCAAATAAATAAAATTGTCCATATCAGGTTTGTCTGTTGAAAAAAAGATGTGCAGATTTGTGCAGCTTCTGACTCTACAGGAAGCTCAAAACCTGAGAAGGGAGCTGGCTGAAAACCTGGGGAGTGAAGTGACGTGACAGAAGCAAGTGTAGTGCTACTGCTGTCTCAATGTCTGCTCCCAGTTTGGCTCATGCCTCTCACCAGGTAAAGCGCCTGGGGCAGTGCTGAGGGGTTTCCGAGCTCTGATAGGGCCCAAAGCCGTCGCGGGGTGCTGCGTATTCAGCAGCAGGGAAATGGGCAGCTGGCGGCGGAAAGCTGCTGGGAGCGAAGAGCCCTCTCTGGGTGCCGCAGGCCGTGGCAGCCCCGGCCAGCGAACCCCGCGGGCCGCAGCCCCGGCCAGCAAACCCCGCGGGCTCCAGCCCCGGACAGCGAACCCCGCGGGCTCCAGCCCCGGAGAGCGAACCCCGCGGGCTATAGCCCCGGAGAGCGAACCCCGCGGGCCGCAGTCCCGGACAGCGAACCCCGCGGGCCATAGCCCCGGACAGCGAACCCCGCGGGCTCCAGCCCCGGAGAGCGAACCCCGCGGGC